>OZ022415.1:45135924-45388424 GCA_963989365.1 Rhimphoctona megacephalus | reverse complement strand
TAATTCAATTTTCATCGTTTCGCATATTTCACGCGATGCGAAGCTTTTCACTCCGAAAATCCTTGGTCAATATTCAATTCACCTGTTTGCTCAAAAATTTTTCACCCTCGCTCCTCTTGTTTGTTAATTCTTGTGCACTCTCACACATACATTTGAGATTAACCCTTTTGCGTCACGAACGAATTAAAAACAAAAAACCTTCCACGAGCTTTTGTCTGTCACGATTTTTTATTTGCACTCGAATTGAGAACCGATTCACATACAGCGAGGGAGAAAAATTAATCAACATGCTATTGCATGCAAGTTTTCCATGTAGCCAAAATAATTATGAGAAATAAGAAAATCTCTATTCATAATACTTCAATTCTCTCGTGATTATTATCAATTAAATCTATTTTAATTATATTATAATTATTATACAATTATAATTATGCAATATTACATTTTTATTATTATTTTAGAAATGCTCAATTTTCCTGCATCAATATTCATGGATCTTTGTACAGGTACCAAAAAAAGCAAATAATAAAAATAAAAATTGTACGAAACAAATTAATACACGTCTGTTGTAATTACAGGAATGTTTATATTATAAGGGTACTTAAAAAAGTGAGTAATAACGCGAGATTATTCGCTCTCTCTCGATCCTGTATGTATGGGTAAGTTTTCGAGTCTGGTATAAGAGCGTCCAGGGAATTATGGAAGAAAAATGGGGCAGCACGCTGCTGTAATAACGAGCGCGTGATTTTCGAAGGGGAGACGCCTTGCCACGGTATATTACTGGCAGATAAATATATGTGTGTACCAAAAAAATTACATGTGTACATACTTCTATATACATACACTTATATATTTAAAAAAAAAAAATGTATACATTTATGGTATGTTTTTTTTCGGTACCTCATTCGAAAGCTTCTTCTCGTCTTCAATCATCCAAAGTCGTTGCTCTACGAGGTCCATGGGCCCAACAACGATTAACATGAAATCTCAATAAACACCTTGCATTCCCCGGTGATTCAATTTACTCGTGTGCGAGAGGAGCACGAGACCCAAAATCCTCGCCTCCCAACCAAATTCTCTTATCCATATAAATGCGATGCCTCCCTCTTTTTTAGTCTCGTACGAAATTGTGCTATTGTGGAAGAAGGGAAAATCTGATCCATTCAATCTTCTTTTACCATTACCATACCAAAAAAAATTACTTTTTCATCAGCATTTAAATTGACGCCGGATTAATTCGATCTTAAAGAATGCAAGTTAATACGCAGATATCTAGTACTTCTGAAATGAAATGGGAAAATGATTATTATTATTATTTCGACGCGTGAATTCTATAATTACTGATTTTTAGTGTTTATCTGTATATTTCTTTGGGAATCAAGAACTTTTGTGTCTGTAATAAAAATGAAACGAGGAAAACGTTTTTTTACAATTTGGATATGAAATGAATTAAATTTCACGAAACCTGTTATTAGTATTACTTTTTTTGAAAAATTTGCAATGATTTTGAGCTTACGAACGTCGTCAAACATGGTTTTAAAAAACTCTTCACGAGAGCTTGTTCACGAAGAAATTATGATGTTAAAAAATGGAGTGTCAATGAGTCTGGAATAATTATAACGATTATCTATTCGTTACAATCAATATTGATGATTTCTAGAGAAATACTATTCATCATTTTTGTTTGAAATTTCTTTCTACGGTATTTGCTCTTTCTAGCTAAGAGTGTCCGTAATCCCTGCTGGGTGTACCAACACGATACGAGAGAATAGTAATTTATTATGCTAGAATATATTCGAGAAATGCCTCTGAAACTGTCTACTATGAGCAATAGTTTTGTAGAGACAAAACCATTTTTCTTTTTTAGTTCATTTTGATTTTTTGTATCGACGTATAAACGACATACGTTAACAGAAGAAAAAAAAATTGAAGGGTGTATTCAAGAGTTGTCGCTTAAGGCAATCTCGAAGGAGCGTCTTGTTAAAATTCTTTGATGAGAAAAGTCGCGAGAGAAAGATATGCGCTCCCATTTCATGACGTTCCAAGAGATTTTTTTTCTCACAGAGTGCTCGTACTCCGAAGTTACACATCGTGATTACCTAGTTCGAAAGACCCATAAAATTGACGCCTCAATTTTCTACTGTCTACGACCTGTCATTCGCGAGTCACCGTCAAAAAACTTCTCATATACCTTAAAACACTTAAAGAGGGCGTATGCAAGCCATATTATTCTGTTTTCGTTACGCTAAAGCTAAAGATAATGAGTCGTAAAAAATGAGATATATTTAAAAAATTGATTAAACTATATTAAAATTGAGTACTATTAGGGATAATACAAATAAAATAATAAAACAATATTGCAACGCATATTGAATCAAACACAGAAGTGGGAAAATTACTTCGAGTCTTTTATCGGAGTTGGAATGAGTTTCTATTGTTAGACACAAAAAAACATTAAGGGAGGATCCATGATTCGTAATAACAATTATACGATGGATTTTCAACGGACGTTTCGAGAGAAAAATAAAGACAGGAATGATAATTGTATTTTTATGTCGACGAAACTATTTAAAAAAAACACTCTCCATTTTTTATGAATATAAATATATAGACATACGAACAACAATGTTTTCTTTGGTACGATGACTTGTAAATAAAACGACGAAGTTCGACGGCAAAAAATCAAATTTTACGCCACGTAGTTCGCTGAACATCTCGAGCCACAAGAAGAGTCCATTAGCGGGGTAAAAATTGAGATAGTAAAAAAAGGCCACCATTTTCGAGACGAGAAGCGTCAGAGAAAGAGAGAGAGAGAGAGAGAGAGAGAGAGAGAGAGAGAGAGAGAGAGAGAGAGAGAGAGAGAGAGAGAGAGAGAGAGAGAGAGAGAGAACGAGAGAAGGATTGGGGAAGGGTGGAAGAAGGGACGGAGAAAATACACGAGGGATGTAAACTAAGCATCGATCAATTATAAATCCGCAAGGGGAGTCGCGTCGACGCGTATTGTTGCATACAAGGGCGAAGTTTGCGCACGTCGTGTCGAATCATCCCCTAATCGTTGAGCCAATCAGAGAGCGTCGTCGGGTCTCGGCTTTCCCGCGCCCGTTAAATCCCCTTTTTCGTTCATTCGGACGAAGAGAGGGAAATGAGGGGATCAGCGAGTTCCTACAGGGGTTGAAATCCCTGCTGAAGGTTCTTCAAACTATCACGGGTGGTTTGTGCTCTTGTTTAGAGGTGGGGGTTCACTGAGCTCGAGCAAATTGGTCTTTTCGCCAGGAAGAGAATACGAGAGGACGGTATGTTCAATTTCACTCTCTCCCCATTTTATAAGTTTGTGTGTATATGTCTATGTATGATATAAAATACATAAATGAATAATATACATTGTTATAGATATTTTGCATGGTTTTTGTCACAGAACTTTATCAAGCGAAAAATGGTGTTAGGTTTTCGACAAAATTCTTTACTCGAGCTTCCTTAAAACAAGATCAAATACGAAGGAACCTAAAATTGACGTTTTGACAATCCGTGAAAATATCATAATTTGGCGGATTACGGAAAAATCTTTTCGAGGGGCGGTTCATTTTTACAGTAATTATTGTTTGAAATGAATAAAAGATACAAAAAAATTATTTGCATATAATTGTGCAGTCAATGTAAGATGATAAATATCCAATTTATTTTTTAAATATTGTTTTCATTTTTAATTACAACTATTTTTAAGAAATAAACCATGTGCAAATATTTTTCGCTCGTCAATGATGTTCAATGATACAATTGGGGATTGAATGATTTCGATGGAGGTAATAAAATTTAGGATTTTGTACAGAGGATGAAGATCGGAAGTAAACAAATATTTTATTATGGTCAAAAAACATATCGAAAAAAAGAATTCACTCGTTCATGGGGTTTAGAATTTTTTTTAACAATTCAGAATTTATTTAGGAGAAAATGGAATTTTGGATATGTGAAGTTTTGGTGAGGGAAATACGGAGAGAAAAGTGCGAGGATTCTGCATTGCCGCCATGACGTTTTTCTTCGCATATTGTTCCAGATCGAAAGCAAAGAGGGGTCTTTGTCACAGCAAAATTGAGAGAGGGGGGGGGGGGGAATGGAAGATGTTGAGTGAGAAGAAAGCGAGAAATAGAAAGAGAGAAGAGTAGGGTAGAATCCCGAAGGGATGATGGTTTCATAAGTTATTGATTGGGAGGGTGGCCAATGGGTGGTGGGTACTGGGATCGTGGTGGGTCGTCATGGAAACGGAACCTGCGCATTTGCCCTGGGAACGTTTACCTTAATGCCTGGGAATTACGGGACGTGATTTTGCCGCTTGGAGAATGGAGGACGCTTTAGAGAGGTAATGTAATTTCGCTCTGCGATTTTCACCCCTTCTCCTCGCAAAACCCACCCCATTATCTTTCGAGATCCATTTCAGGTTGGAGCATCCCTAGATTCTCAATCCGTACAGCACAGTACAGCTAAGTGCCAATACACTGTGTGGATTACTTGCTAATTCTCCTCTATGAGAACCTATTTGTTTGCAAAGTATTTTTAAAAATCTTACATCAATCAATTCAGCGATAATTAAAACGTTTATTAAAATAGGGAAACAATGACATAACCCAATAGCGAGAAAAACATCTTTTTTCTCAATTTTCGAAGGTCCCGAACTATTTGTACAAATGACAATAATTGTATAAACAATTGGATGCTGGATATGTTATAAAAAATGTATCACTAGTATGGTCGAATGTCAAAAAATAAGTAGACATGATCAAAAGTTAATAGGTCAAACATCATGATAAACGATGAACATTAAAGACAAAAATATGACTTAAAAGTTAACCGAGAAAGAGATAAGAAAAGATTTTACTACGTGAGAAGCGCATACGTAAAGTACTTTAGCGATTATCTCAAAGATTTTCTACCGGCACTAAGAAAAGGGGGGAAGGAGAAAATAAAACGTGATTCGAGGGAGGAAATACTGGCAAATTAACATGGTCCCTAGCACGTTCGGCGCGCATCCCTCTTCTTGGTAAGAGCGCCAGTGGGGTGATTGAGAGATAGAGAGAAATACGAGGGATGGAAAGTACGGGGTGAGCCACCCCCACGAGGGCTGTACCTCCGTGGCTCGCATTAGCTAACTGCTCCCTGATTCGCCGTCGCATCGATCCGGAAAACGAGGAAAGTTTCTGGGTATTAGGCCGACAAACACTTCTCCCCTATTCTTTACATACACGAAATATATATTTATATACATGTAGTTAAAGAATTATATTCGGAAAATAGCCGTGAATATTACAGGAAGGGATTGAACTAAATTTTGATCTTTATGAAAATAGAATCAAATTTTCCTGCGATTATAAAAAAATCACCGGATTACTACCAAATTCTGATATCCATTAAAATATTTCGAACAGAATTTTTACGATTGCTAGATGAATTTTATGCTTGAACCGTTATTTCATATTTATGAGAGATGTCAGAAAAAATCTATTTTTGATGAAACTTTCAATTTGTGTCGAAAAACTCTTATCAAGCTTCACATAAATGTTTCGTAAAAGATCCACATGGCATTTGATTTTATACATGTTTATATACTTTTTACCTGCATCCTCATGTTCCGCACGTTAGCGTACGATTTTATAATTCGTACATTCTAGATATTATAATGAAGTCCACATCATTGAAACACAGCATAACTTCTTTTCATTATTTTCCAAACTTTCACATTTCTTACTGATTCAATAAGCAAATTTATGAAACCGCAAAAGAACCCAAACAAAAGAAACGAAGACGTTTTAGCGTCATTGCAGTTCAGCTTCGTTCGTAGGTTATGAAACGAAGCTGCTGTCTATCGTGACGAACAAGAAATGCGGTTAAGTAATTAGTAATTAAAATGTTGAGTGATCAAATTGGAAAATGAAGTCACTGACAAATGTATTATCCCCCGACCATGCTGGAAATGATGTGGTTACATTGGACGATATTCTTGTCTACTTGGGTAAGTTGGAACTTTGTACGTCGATATGGATGAATCAAAAGGAATTGACGAAAAATTATAGAGATATAGTAAAAATCAATTAAATTCGATTTGATTAACAGGAGAATTTGGACTCTACCAAAAAGGCCTTTTTATGATGCTCATGCCATTCTGCTTTTTTCTGTCGTTCGTTTATTTTACCCAAATATTTATAACCGTCGTGCCTGATGAACACTGGTGCAAATTGCCAAAAACCGATGCAATCTCAGTGGAGAAATTAAGAGATTTGGCTATACCCAGTGCTGATGTCGTCCGTGACAAAGAAGTATTTCACACTCTACCATATTCACGATGTTGGATGTACGATTTACCTATTGAACAAATTATCGCGGCTGATAAACCAGACGAAACGTGGCCTATCAAACGATGCGATAACTGGGATTATAATTTTACGAAAGCGGATATCCCGTATTCGACAGTTGGTACGGAATTAAATTGGGTAAGTCACATTTTTAAACCCTTATTGAAAAACACCCTAATCTATATTCATATTTAATGATAAAAAAAGTAACGTATTAAACTTTGAGATTAACGCCTTACATACGTCCAGCAGCGCCTAAAACGCGCTAAAAGAAAAACTGTTTTTAGAAGAGATAGCAATAGAAATTAATAAAAATAATTTTTACACATTGTTTATTAGTATTTAAACTTTATAAAAAAATTTATTTCATTTTTTTTTTCAAAAATTACAACATGAAAAATCACGTTTCCCGAAGCACTATGAAAAAAAAGTTGCTCCACGGTCTGCATCATTTCTTCTTGAAATGCTGATGGATCTGCAAAACGTAAAAAAATTCTTGTAAAATAAAGTTGTAGTTATAGTCTGTCGAGCCGGATTTTTGAAATTCGAAAAATTTTGTCAATTTACGGCAGTTTAAAAAAAAGTGTGCATTTTGTGTCATAAATGTCACACTTTAATTATGTTTATAAAATTTTTTAATCACAACATCAAAAATCTGACTCGACAGACTATAGAGAAAACAATTTCGAATATTTAAAAAAAAAAGCATCCAAAAATATTAAAAACTGTATGAGTTATCATGCAGACCGTGCCAGAAAAAGTAGTTTTGAGAAAAATTCATTTAAAGTTTCAAGTGCGTTTCGCTCGAGACATCTACCTGCGCGCATCAGACTCTCGTTGGGCAGTCACGTTTTCTATAATAACTTTCGATCTATGGGGAATTTGTACAATCGACTTACACAGAAATACGCCTAAAACTATAGAGAATAATAATCTGTAAAAAAAAAATCGATTTTTTGAAAATTCTGGACGTATGTAAGGCCTTAATATGGACATTTCCAGTAGAATTCATTCAGTTTCAATGTAAAAAAAGAATTTTCTATTGATAAACAATTGGTTTCAATTACTAAGTTTAGTTAAGGATTTGTAATAACAGTAACTGAAACTAAGTTTTTTTTTCGAAGGTTTGCGAAGACGCTTATCTGATGAATCTGGCACAGAGTATTTTTTTCGTGGGTGCAATCTGTGGCGGTTTATTATTTGGTTGGTTGGCAGACAAATATGGTCGAATACCAGTGCTCATGGGGACGAATCTAATGGCTTTTGCCGGTGGTCTTGCAACTATTTTCATCACTAATTTTTGGCAATTCAGTATCTGTCGTTTTATCGTCGGTTTCGCGTTCGACAATACCTTTGTCATAATGTATATACTTTGTCTTGAATACGTTGGTTCAAAATGGCGAACTTTCGTAGCCAATGTTGGCTACGGTGTTTTTTACACGATGGGTTGTATGGTTATGCCATGGATGGCTTATTTCATAAGTGATTGGAAATTATTTGCTATAGCAACCTCTGTACCACTTGCTTCAGTCCTTTTAACTCCTTTTATATTACCAGAAAGCATACGGTAAGTCTTTCCACTACAATAATTTTTATTGTACATCAAATGTATCGTTTATAATATTCATTCGATACTTCGATAATGGTTTCGATAATCTTTGCATGTTTTATAATTACTTACGTTTCTTCTCGATATCTTTAAACTTATGACCCTGTGAATTCCAACGATTCTTGATGTTTATATTACATAAAAAAATGGGTATTTTCAGATGGTTAATAACAGAGGGAAAAATAGAAAAAGCAGTGAAGATAATGATGAGGATTGAGAAAGTGAATGGAACGGATGTACCGCAAGGATTGTTCGAAGATTTTTTAGACGATTGTATGGATACAGCGGAAAACAGTCCAGCAGAGGACACGAGTATAGGGGATTTATTCAAAACTCCTCGGTTACGTAGAATAAGTATAATATTGATAATGGCATGGAGCATAATGGCAATGGCGTACGATGGTCACATACGTTGTTTGGATCAATTGGGTCTTGATATATTTACGACATTTACGATCGGCTCGTCGACGGAATTTCCTGCGGTTTTGTTGATAATGTATACGCTGGATGTATGGGGAAGAAAATGGACGCTTTTCGGGGCAGTTATGATTTCCGGTATAGCGAGTTTCGCCGCTTGTGTCGTACCGGTCGGAATTTATTTCGCTTCTTGCGCAATGGTCGGACGATTATTTATCAATTCGGCGACGAATATCGCGCTGCAATACGCCTCCGAATTATTACCGACCGTTGTACGCGGTAAGGGTGTCGCTTTTATACATATTATGGGATATGTGTCCTCGATCATCAGTCCATTCGTCGCTTATACCGTCAATATTCATCGGTTATTGCCGATGCTTATACTCGGCACCGTCTCCATATTTTGCGGCTTTCTTGGACTCTTTGTACCCGAAACACTCAGAGAACAGTTGCCACAAACATTGCTGGTAAATATTTCACATAGTAACCCATTTTTCTCTATTTTTTGTTTGTTAAATATTCCCGTTTATCCAGCCCACAATCAAACCGGCCCACAATGTATAAGACCATTTGAGAAATGAATATTTGTTCAATTCTGACTTTTAACTAATTGATGTTTTTTGTAAAGTGAATATTTCTAAAGAGTTTCGTATATTGTTTTAAATTTATATCAAAATAAGTTTAATAGTCCAATTATTGTTAATAATAATGAGCAGAATTTCAGACATTCATGTGAGAAATTTTTTTCTTGTAATATGAAGTAAAAGATAAAATAACTTTGTAAAAAAGTATTTTTAAGGATTGTACAAATCGTAAATATAAACATAATAATTATTATATCTTAACAATAACTATTCGAAATGTTTTTGAAAAAAATCTTTGTTTTTTTTTTTAATTATTTTTGTTTGTTTTCTTTAGGATGGTGAATTATTTGGGATTGACCAATCTTTCTGGGAGTTTCCTTGTTTAAAAAGAACGAGAACATTGCGCGGTGGTTTAGGCGCGACGAGTGCCCTCGATCTGACACCGAACAAGCATTATCTTCACGCTACTGTGCCAGCGCGACGAGCTGCTCAATTACGTAGCAGTATGGTTTCCGGTTACACCGGAAACGAGAAACGCGTAAAGGCCATCCGAACTCAGAAGAATCTCGAGGGTATAAGACCACGAAGAAGTTTACTCGCGACCTCGACAACCCCCATGGAATACGTCGAACGCCTGAGAGAGGGCTATCGTAAAAATAGAGAACAATTGGCACAATTTGAAAGAACTGAAGATGATAAGCGAGCCGTATCTTCGGAGTCTCGAACCGGTGAAAAAAAGAAAAAAGTCCGAGTCAAATTAGACGGCGAGGAAAATCCATGACTCTTATATTTTTAAGATGCTTTTTTACTGATAGATTTACGATTAAATGTTGCGGACTGTAAAAAAATCAATAATGTCGATAAAATTATTTTTATTTATGATTTAAATAATTATAAGAGCAAGGAATCAATTAATTCGTGGACATTTCATTTAATAGATTTAGCCTGCATTCAGCTCAACCGAATTTAATTATCGACTATTTAATTTCAATTTGAATTTGATTATTCAATAACGTTTTTATTATGAAGCAAAATGTAGTTAATTTATATATATACATTTTTTTTCATTACCACAACCGTTCTTGCCCGTCTGGACTTAGGGCGATTCATCAGTCTCGCAGTCGGTTAAAATCCTGCTGCACACTTTTCTCCCACATAGTTGAATTTTCGAGAAAAATAAAAGATACACAATGTTCTCTTTTCATCAGAGAATAAGGTGTAATTTTTCTTTTTTTCTCTCTGAGAAAAGTAAGAATCTACTTTTCAGCTATCTCTTTCGCACTCACGCAATTGATAGAGTGCCTTAAGGTAGATCGGTGACGGCTACGTGATCTTTGCAGTATCCAATTGTAGACCAAAGTTTGCAAATGCAAAATTGACTTTGAAATTATGATTTTATTATTTTCAAAATATAAACAGCGGAGAATGGATATTTTTATATGATTTTATTGTTCAATAAATGTTTAATAATTGAAATTTGACGAACGCAGTGGATTGTAAAACGTGTCAGGGCCGTTACTGTCGTCTGCCGAAACTGTCAGGTTTGTTTACAACCTATATAGTGTATTTACACAAAGAAATTACGCAACGGCAGAGATTTTCCAGTTTACCTATCACCATTAATTCTATCGATATTTATCAAATACGGTAAAAACATTCGAGAACAGGAAAGAAAAACACAGTCAAATTGGCAAACTGTCACATCTGAAGGCATGTGCTAGCAGACCCCGAATACAGAGTTGCTAAGCGCTCTTCGCGCTCTTTCCCGTGTCATTCCTGTGGAAATCTCAATCATTTTACAACGAATCATTTTTTATTTTTCAGTCGATTTTTAACGGTAACATCCAAAAACCCAAGCACTATTATATTCAGGAATATTCGCGGAATACAGTGATCAATTTTTTATTACGAAATTTTGGAAATACCAAATGTAAAAATTCAATAAGTCTTGACTTGCATACGATTTTTTTATCCTCGTAGGGATAATTGTCTGGAAACAGTCGATGTTTACGAATTAATTACTATCAAACTAGAAGGTAAATAGCGTTCAAGTTGAAAATATCAATTCATCCCATATTTATGTGTAACTACAAAAATTATCAGCCCTTCATCTTGAATGGCTCAAATTCACCGATCTACCTTAAGGATATAACAGCACTCTTCTCTCTTTACTCCCATCTTTTTATTATTTGTTACCATTTGTTTATTATATATTTATTATATTTAAACTGATATAGATATTTTTGTTCTCGTTTGGTAAAAACGAAGTTGAATTACCCGAAAAATGAAATGAAAAATAGGCGATTGTTCGTAGCGCGAATAAATTATGTTTAATTAATTAAAATTTATTAGGGTAGTTTAAAATAAATTGGATCATTTAATACAATTTTTTCGACAATCTGACAACGGAAGAAGTGAAAAAAGAAGGAGGCAGAATAATCGTTTTTTATAGGAGATAAATGATTCAAGAGAGGATATTTATTTTGATGTCGAAAAGTCCAAACACCCTCGTCTCCCACCCTTATGGTGTGTTAGTGTGAGAGGAAAAAATGGTGAAAAACGTTCGAAATGAGGGAATCAGGCTCGAAGGCGTTCCCAAAATATCTGCTCAATTACTGGAATTAGTGACAACAGGCATAGCACAGAAAAAAAACGAGAGAGAGAGAAAGAGCGTGCAGATTGAGAGTGAAAGAAATTTCAACTACATGTGGCAGTTTTTTGGGCTTTGAGAGAAATATTATCGTCGGCTTTTCCGGGAAAATACATAAAAACTCACGGCTCGGCACGATTTTCGATCCGGTAACATCGCAGGGCGTGGCACACCCCTCATCCACGCACCCTGGCTTCGTGTTGGGTGGCTGCGTGAAATCCTCACACGGAACAAATGAAAAATGTAAAAAAAGTTTATCGAATGTTTTAAGGAGGTCATTGCGAAAGGTCGAGTATTAGACAAGATATCAGATTTGAAACATGTTGTCGATTGAACTCACTATTTCCTTCAGAAAAAAATTGGGAACACTTTACTGATAATTCAAGTGAGAAATTAAATTCCAAAATTTGTAACTTTAACCCGGTGTCATATGACGTAACTCTTCGGATTTTATTCCGATCGTATATTACATATATTTAATTATTATAGAGCCATAAAGTTTTCATTCTCAGTTATAAATCAATCATCAAAGATTGATATCGTAACATCAAAAAATCGAGTTATCGAATTAGTTTTTGCAAAATTTTGAGTTAAAGTTGGAAAAACCTCAATAAACTCGATTAGCCGTTCGATCGGTTCGCGCTGAAAAATTCTTACAGTGCGCTGGCAACGTTATACATTCGTGACAGCGGTAATATAACTTATATTAGGCTACGCTGAAACAGAAATATTATCGAAGGCACAAAACGTGCGGTCCTGGGCGTGCAAATGAATTTTTTTACCAAGGTCACAACATTTTAAGTTATCTCGAATACAAGCTTATTGATAAACACAAGCTTATTGATTTATGTTTACAGTGCGAGTGTGCAGCGCTGCCAGACTTCGCTTGAAAAATTCATCGACTATTAACAGCTGACGACGAGTAGCTCAATTGAGTGATTAAAAATATGTAATTTCTTAAAATATTATCTCATTGATCAGGATTGCTATCGTTTTATTACGAATGTATAAAAAAAAAATATTTTATACACCATAATAGTGTCAATTTATAGTTTTTCAAGGAAAAAATTTTATATACGGTCAATTGACTACACGGAACCGCTACGATATCGAGAAAAAGGGCCAAACTTTGGCAGACAATAAAAAAATTGGTAATTGTTTAGATAAAGGACCCCATCTTAAAAAGTCTTGATTTTTGGATACATTATCAAGGACGTAGTCTGAAGTATGCACACAAATTTTGAAAGCGCGCTCGCAAAAAATAAGCAAGTTATATAATTTTTTTAATCAATGTGTGTATGTCTGTGTGTGCAAAAATAAGCAAGTTATTTAATTTTTTAAATCAATGGAATTGGAGTGGAATTGAAATGAATGAAAATGAAGTAATACCTGTGTATGTATGTGTGGTTGTATGTGTATGTTTATTCTATGTAGTCGTTGGCTGCCAATGGGTACATTTCTCTAATGATGCTGAAAAACGCTTCGATGCGATCAATATAATTATGTGACCGCTTGAAAAGGAATTCGGCGATGTAACCACTGTAATGTTTTTTGCAATTGCATTGTAATGTTTCGTGTGAAGCAAACTGATTCAAAAGTTACTTAATTTTGATGATGTTTCGCGAATTCAACACTATGTCAAAATGTAATATAAAAGGGCTAGGTTGAAATTGTAAAAACGTACAATGCGATGTATATTATTGTATCAGATAGGCTGGAAATGAAATCAAAACATAAGCGCTACAGTTTGTGTGTGTGTGTGTGTGTGTGTGTGTGTATAGGCTAACGCGGCCCAATTAAAGATCAGAGTCGTGTAAAATCATACTCTCTATGACATACTCCATGATCAAGGATTTTTAAGGTGGAGTCCTTTATCTAAACAATTACCTGAAAAAGGAATATTAATTTAAAAAGAATGTAAAAAGATTTTTCTCTGCAAAGTCATTATTGATGTATTTTTATATTAGCAGCTGATTTTACAACTCATAATCCTTGTTGATATTTATTCAAATGATTTAATTAAGAAAACCGGAAAATTTAAATCGTCTAATAATTCCGAGACGATCTTACTTTAAATTACAAGAACTCAATTAATTGCCATAAAAAAATCATTCGATAAATATCAAGCGACGAAATTGGAGAACCCTAAATGCAACAATTTATTCAACGTCCGGTCGTGTAATCCCACGATCAATAACGAAGGACTTGTATGCAGTCCGGTCATTTCGTGGCGGAGGATAACTGGAAAGGATTTTTTACAGCCTGGACCGTGGTCTCGTGTTCGAGAATGTAAGATGATACGTGGTACAAGAATTTATTTGAGTTCTGAAGAGCTTGAAGCTGGGAAAGTGAATAATAAAAGGAAAAAAAAACATAAAATGAAGAAAAGAGCCTTGGTTAGGTCACTCAACAGAACTAATGGGCTCATAATGAGTGGTGGACATTTTCCTTATGCTGGATACGCCCGTACGATGAGATGAGCTAGAAAATGCCTCTTTTTTATGATCTTTTGCAACCCATGAAAAATGAATACCCACGCTTTTTATTTTGTTACCTATCGTGTGTGTGTGTGTGTGTGTGTGCGTGTGTGTGTGTGTGTGTGTCCATTACATTACAAAAACGTATAATTTACTTGTACCTAACGAAAACTTGTGAAGCGCAGATCGAAGCATATTATTGAGAAAAAAAAAACGAAACAAATTTGACGAGAGAAAAAAAAGCATTTCTCTCGTCCGGAGAATTTCTGGTGCGCGAGAGCTCGTAAAAGACGATACCCGCTCTTGAGTTTTACGACTTTTCTCTCGCAATCGGCATTTTCGGGATATTATTTTGAGAAAAATGGAATTTCTTGTTCCACCATACGTGCCTGTTTTATGTGTAAGAATGTATTATCCTGCGCACCTATATGTAGGGAATAATACAGGCTGTCTAAAAAATCGGCTCATTGATAGTTGAATCATGAAATTCTGAGGAGAAAAGTTTTTGGTCATTTTTCTCCCGGGTGCGCCGTTGGTGAGATATTAATTAAATAGTACGGCAACCAATTCGATACCTGATTTCGTTTGAATCTATTTTCTGCGCTTCCACCACTCTGCGTCGATTTTAGCGCCACATACGATTGGCAATCATAAGTGAACGGCGTATCGGATAGAAATTTGACGAAAGACTTTTCTTTCCACAATTTGGTGATTTACACACTTTGTGAATCTGGTGCAAGGATTTCAGGACACTCTGTATGCAGATTGGAAAGGGACGTTACAGGGTAGAAAATCTGACAAAGCGCCGAAAGCCCTCGAGACAAATTTATATATGTGCAACCCTGAAACGCAAACCAGCTGGAAAATCGTAAAAGCAAAAATGTTACAAATGTAATCGTGGTTGCCACCTTTCTTTCTTGCGGTGCTTTCTTCAAGCGATAGGGGGCGTGGACGATTTTGATGAAGAGATGCACAACACCATATATATTTTTGTATACATCTGTGTGCTCTTTTATGTCATAAAGAAAAAGAACTAAAGAGAGCGAGAGGGGGGGAGGGGGTGACAAAAACTTCGTGAACAGTAAAAAAGTTGTCAGAATTGAGACGCATTCGTCAAACATTTTATTGCACCAGGATGTTTTACTATCGGCGCAGGGATGAAGAGAAAAAGATTTTAAAAAATATATTTTTAAGTATTTTATATATATAAACCATTTTCGGCGTTAACTAAACTCGTCATCGACGATTTCATTGCCAATGAACGACGAGCAGTTAAAAGTTATATTTTTTCTATCTCATCGCTTTTTTGAAGTATCCAGCAATAAAAAAAATAATTGTAATCTCCCAAAATATCCCAGGCTCACAAGGTTTTTTTTTTATAGTAGGAATCACTGACAATTCTCACTTCAAATATCAATCACTTTTTTTCTTTTATGGTTTTAAGCTCTTACTAAGGCGTTGAATTCTATCAGTATTAAATTATCAATTAATATAATATTATTATTGCTCACTGATAAGCAATGTCTTCGTTTAATTTGATATAATGAATTTAATGAAGATATCGAATACAAAAGTCGAATGAGGATAAAATCAACTATGAGAGGGGGCGAGATTGAATAAAAGAGAGAGATAGAAAGAGGTGGAGAACGAAGGAGAGGAGAGAGGGAGGAAGAAATCGGAGCAAACGTCGTAAATTCATTAATAAATTACGGGAGCCAATTATAATTCTGTCCAATTTCGCAGGCGGGCGTGTAGTCAATAAATCTCACCGAAACAACCCAACAGTTCTGTTGTGTATGTTTCGTCGATTATATATCCACAACTTCATATATATATGTAGGCAATTCTTATATATGCAACAGTAAAATCTTACTCCTCTTTTACTTCCCCCCCCCCCTCTCTCTCTCTCTCTCTTTCTTCTTTCCTTCTGATTTACATATATTCATATCGTGGACCAATTGGCTCTAAATGCGTTGTCGTCGATGCATAACGTTTCGATAATTAATACGAGACTCCCACAATCCCCTCGAGTATCAATTAAAAATTACATTCGATCGTGACTTGAAAAGTCTATACGTTCAAACTGCACCTTTCCCAGCCACTGCCAATTTATAATGCATATTAAGAAAATTGTGCAACTGTACGAAGATTGACATGGAAATTAATGTAATTTCGACCCATGCTATGTGTTACATCATCAGTTTCGTATATGAAAATAAAACATGGGAAATTCTTGAATGTAATAGAATTGAGCATAATCCTAAGCCTGTGCAAAGTTTTTTCTCAGCAATTACGCAGTCAATCGTGCTGATTTTAGGCTCAATCGAAAGAGCATCGCTCAATTAGTCAAAAGTTTGCTTTTCAAGCCGCCAAATGACTCCTAGGCTCTACAATTAGCGAAAACGTCATGAAATTTTTACCCCCACCACCGCGAATCGCTTTGTTTCGAGATAATATAGACTCGGCGAGCGCTCGGGAAAGCAGTCGACAGAGCTGCAAATTGTCCCGAGACACTACCGAGGCTCTTGATACATGTATCAGGATGATGAAAAAAACGATTTTTTTTTATGGCACAAGAGGAGTGTAGTTTCATATTTTTTTTCAATTCTGGCTAAAAATCAAGATATAGAAATGTCGTCTTTGCGGTATCGCATTGAAAAATGTTAATACTCTTAAGGTCGTATTGTTGTTTAGAACTCTAATTTCCAGAATAACTTTGAGGATAGCATAAATCTAAAACTTCGAGTTTTCTTTCTGCAATCTTGTACACATATTCAGTGATTCTTTAAGATAACGTACAAATTTCACTTCAGAGAGATTTTTTTTAAAAATTGGATACACATCTTCAGTAGATAGATCGTTTTTCAGCAATGGTACCAGAATTGAGTTGAGATAATTGTTACTTTTTTGTTGAAGACCAGTAGAAGGACAAAAACATCGGAAAAATCGATAATCAAAATTTATCATGTCGCCATTTCGTGAAAAAACGTGTTTTCTCTCTGGTTTTGGTACCATTTCTCATAATACTGATACAGATTAAGAATACGTTTGGTTTTTATATTTCGGATGCATACAACGTCCGGCACGCTGGTCGCCAATCAGAAATTTTTTCCATGCATCATTTTATTTAATCGTACAAAACTATAAGATAAATTTTTTTAATTTTTTCTTCAAAATTTGTACGTGTTTTTAAAGAATCCATAAACACGTGAACAAAATTTCAAAGAAAAAACTCAAACAGTTCTAGAATTATTCTATCCTAAAAATCACCTCTGAAAGCAGCAATCTAGACAACAATACGGCCTTAATAAAAAAGTGATTCTCCCGAAATTAGGGACTTTGAAATTTTTTTATTAGAGGTCGCGCAAGCCACTTTTTGATATATTTTTTTTCATTTTTGTTGGCTAAAACATGATATTCATTTTTTTTGAATAAAACAAATGAACAAATAATGCATTAAACAATATTTACTTGATGTTTATGGATGAGTTTTGTACGTGATATGATGGAATATCCGACGTATTTATTTACAGCCGGACTTTTTTTGCCTATTAATAATTTTCATTAAAAACCCAAATTTTGGGAGAATTACTTTTTTATTACAAATACCTTTTTTTGCCATCATCTCAATTTGTATGCAATGGCCAAATAGTGTATATTTAAGAGCATATGGGGCATTCCACGCCAAATCGGCCACTTTTGAAATTCGCATTTTTTATTGTGTTGATTTATTTTCTCTAATAGAACTCATTGAAAGCAACTTATCTGATTTTTTTTGAAATTTTTATCTTAACACGTTCATCGCAAACGATTTTTTAAGAAATTTTCCGATTTTTTTCTTCAAATATCAATAACTCTCTCAAAAATGCAGTAAACCGAATGGATGAGGGGTCAAAATTTTAGTTTTAAAACGTACTTTCGTATAAGAATATGTAGGAATTCATCAAAATATTAAATACAACAATTCTTCAAATTCTAAGCGAGAAATATTATTTTCCATAGTGTTCGCCCCCATCGATTTTGCTCTTGAATTTTTATCAAAAACTATCATTTTTTAATGACTTTTAAGCCTAGTTTGATGACGGGAAAATCGTTCGTTGTATTTTTTTATAATTAAATTGTGAATTTTTTTTACTATTAATCATGCACAAATCCCTGAAAAATCATACAAACCAAATGGATAAGGTAGTCAAATTGTTCGTTTTAACAGGCGCTTTCATTTAAAAATATATCAACAATTATTTAAAGCTTACATAAATCAATTTTTAAATTACAAGCAAGAAATATTTTTTCCCGCAGTGTTAATCCCTTTTGATTGTGCTGTTAAATTTTTATAGGAAACTACTATTCATTTAATGCATTTTAAGACTAGTATAATTGTGGGGAAATATTAGTTTAATCAACAACAAAAATCTTTAATAACATTGACAATTTGAAAAATAGTACTATCTATTTTCTCACGTTCCTACTTAGCTTAAAATTCATTAAATTAATCATGCTTCCGTACAAACATTAAAGAAACAAATTAATTAGTACAATCGCTATGAAAAAAGGTTGTTTTATTTTAGAATTGGAAAAACTAGGTAATATAAACTTGGAATAATTTGTCACATACTTTTAAACAAAAGTACATTTCAGAACAAAAATTTTGACCCCCTAGACGATTCGCTTTGTTCGATTTTTCAGGGAGTTATAGATAATTGATTGTAAAAAAAATCTATATTTCAATTATAAAAATATACAACGGACGATTTTCCCACGATCACACTAAGCTTAAAATTTCTCAAAAATATAATAGATTTTTATAAAAAATTAACAGCAAAATTCAAGGGGGCTAACTGTGTGGAAAAAAACATTTCATGTTTAGAATTGAAAAAATTGATTCATGTAATGTTTTGATAGTTTACTGCATGTTCTCAAACGGAAGTACGTTTTAAAATTAAAATTTTGACCCCTCATCCATTAGGGTTACTGCATTTTTGAGCGAGTTATTAATATCTGAAGAAAAAATCGGAAAATCTTTCTAAAATTCGTTTCCGATCAACGTGTTGACATAAAAATTAAAAAAAAAATCAGACGAGTTCTTTTCAATGAGCTCTATTAGAGGAAAAAAAATCAAAACAATAAAAAATGCGAATTTCAAAAGTGGCCGATTTGGCGTGGAATGCCTCATATATGATAGATCTGTTGCGAAGATCACAAAATTGAGTCGCTTATTTGAGTAATAATTAAAAATGAGTGGATACGTATTGAACAATAGAAAATAGCAATTATTTTTCGCCGATCTCAACGTTTAGGTTAAGAATTTATTTTTTCAAATTCTTGACCTCTGTGAAATTGCTCTATGTAGATATTATTTTATGCACATATATGAATATGATTTCGAGTGTGTTAGTAGGGCGGCAAATCCGTTTCGAACCGGAGAAGGGTGTTCGGCTTTCTCAACCACTTTCGTACACCTTTTTTGCTCGAAATCAATTTGTAGAGCACAGTCGATTAATTTCGGGACTAGCCAGGTGTGGCTGCTTCGGTGTAGACTTTTTTCTTTCTCTCTTTCTCTTGCTCTTTGTAAGTGCTCTCGCGATCGTGATATTGCGGGGGTTAAGCGCGCCATATAGGTAATGGACCGGGTCATCGAGGCTGGGGGAGACCGAAACGCGTTTCTGTCTTTCGCGTGTGGTCTGTAGTCTCGTATAGCTGATTTGAAAACCATTTTTTTTTTAATCCATTTTACAACAATTTATACGACGAAAATAAATAAATTAGTACGAAGAGTAAAAAAAATAATTTAAAAAAAATGTTCTCGCAATAAGAAGGTAGTGAAAGGCATTCTCATTTCATTTTTGTTTTTATTGCTAATAAACAAAGGCGTAAAGTGACCAAAATCAGGAGAAATTTCTGAATCATTTTCTTTTTTCATTACAAAAATTTTCAATAGCTTTGTTAATTTGTTTGGTATTATTGCCCTTTTTCGCATCTGCATTTTCACGAGCAAAATACCGCTAAATTGCAATAAAAAAAATATAATAATGTATGCCACGTCGTTGGGAGAGCGAAGAGTATCGCAAATAAGCGTGGGTAAAATCTGGTCTCTGGCAAAGAACGGAATTCTCCGGGACCGGAAGTCTCTTCGGGATTTTGCAGCGGTGATTTTTGCAAAAGGGAGCAGCAAAAAGGTACGTGTATAGTTCGTCGATCGTTATAAAAGTTCAGGCGAGATGAGGAAGAAAGAGATAGAAGGAGAGAGAGAGAGAAAGAGATAGAAGGAGAGAGAGAGAGAGAGAGAGAGAGAGAGAGAGAGAGAGAGAACCATAACTTTACGAGAGTGCTCGAGAGAAGGAGAGAGAAAAAGAAAAAAGGGAGAGAGTAAATCGTGATAATTCCAGCCTCCATGCAACAACACCAAAAGACTCTTTATAGTCAGAAAGAACACAAAGAGAGAGGAGAGAGAGCGAGAAAGGTAGAGAACTGAGAGACTGAGAGGGAGATACAAAAAGAAGACACTAAAAACATCAACGCTACCATTTCTCCAAGCTTTTACATTCTCATCGTCAGCCTGCAGCCAACAACAATGTATATGTGGAATCGCGGGTGTTCTTGATGCACTCAATACTGTACTGTTTCAAAAAAAAAAAGAAAAAAAAAGAAAAAAAAGAATAGCGGTGAATGGTGAGCGAACTCAAGAGCTGGGTAAAATAAAGAAAAGATTATGTACGCGGTATCTATATTTATATATATTTATGTATGTATATAGTGAGAAACGTGAGGAGGCAAAAGGCGAAGTGCAAAGCATTTTGTTGGGCGGAGTCGCGAGCGCATTCACCGGCTGCCCTAAGCAAACAGTAGTTGCAAACCGTAATTTTCCGTACGTATAGGAAACGATCGTTTCGCGGGGTACTACGAGTCTATATATCCGTGTGATGGAGTTTCCAGAGAGGCCTCCAAGCTCTTCTAAGGTCGGCAAGCAGTCTCGAGAGTAAAGATCATCCCGTGGTTATATTTACAGGGTGTCCTAAAAATTGTGCAAGAATTTTCAATAGATTGGCATTTTTTTCTTCTATGCATCATTTATGAAAGATGAATTAATTAGTTGAGAATTTAGTGCAGCGTTAAGACAGAGCGAGTAATGGAGGAAAAGCTCCCCACCCACAGTACCGTAGACATTTGAAAATCGGAGGCGTTTTTTCCCCACTAGATGCAAGCAGTGAATTGTACTTGCGATCATAATGAATTAATATCTTATGAACGCAGAAATCATCAGAGAAAAAATGACTTCTCTGTTTAGAATTTCAAGCTCCAACTATTTGATCCATCTCTCATACGATTTGAAGCATACCCTGTATATGACAAGAAGATGACGAAGTCGATGCGAGTATATGCATACATGAGTATATAGGTTGCAGCTAGAGGGTCAGGTGAAAATTGCCCGGTTGTTTCGTGCTCAAAGAGCTGCTGATGCTCACGCCGAGGCCGCGAATCAAGCTCCATCATATACACAGAAATACAGATATGCACTATGAAATACGAAGAGAGGAATGCAAACGCTTGCTTAGCTATGCTCTCTCACTATATTCCGTTGGGCTGGTTTTATCGGCTCAAATTGCTCGGAAAATATGAACCCAAGGAGAAGAGTATCCTCGCGCGCCAAATAGCATCCTCACGCCCGTGATACTCTTCCATACTCTTGAGGCTCTTCAATCCCCGTAACGCAAAGTCAACGGCTATTCCTCTCTCTCTCACTCTCTCTCTCCCCCCCCCCCCTCTCTCTCTATCTCTCTCTCTTACTCTCAGAAAGCAAGAGGAAGCTTTCTTCCTCTTGCTTTCTGAGATGCTCGTAACGCGTTCTGCACACTTCGTTTCGGCCCATATCTCCCTTCATGGAGGATACTAAATAGCCAGCAAATAAAAGTTTAATCGTTCAGCGCACCCGAGAATGATCGTTTAAGAACATATCGGACTGATCTTCGAAATACGAGTCGATAAAAATTCGTGAGGTTGTTCTTTTAGCCGTTTGGATGACACGCTGATAACTATTTTAATTAAAGCCAAAAAACAGCTGCTGAGTTATAATCATTACCAGCTGCTAATAATTGTTATCAGGATCTTGTTTCGAGCCCATTTCATAAAGAATTCTTGAAGATTTATATACGTGCATCTTCAATGTTATTGATTTGATTTTTCTCGCGTCAAATTTCTAATAACCCCAATTGATCGATCAATCAATCAAGAAGTTTAAACGATCGAGCATATCGGGACTCTCAATGTGCCAAGTGTCTAAACTGCACCGTTCTTTCGCGACATATAATTTGTCATAAATTTTGTAGATTCAAGATGCGGTGTCAATAAGTTGCAAAAACACTTTAAGTTTTTGATACTTGATTTCGAGTAATGAGCTCTTCGAGGCCAAGGTAAGCTTAGCTAGTACAGAAGAAAACGATTCTGCCTCTTCAATCAAATAGACAACACCATAGTGGTATGGCAAACAACGAACTTGAAGAGGAAAGAAGCGAAATCGAAGAATACTTCGCGAATGTTATAGGGCGAGAAATAGAGTGCATATACATACATATATACAGATATCTATATGGTTTATAACGGGCTTCGAAGAGGCGTGAGAAAGCAACGCCGTGAGAAACGTTCGGGCGCGATATCGACGAGATATAGACGCCCTCGACTCTTCGAATCACCGAAGAGAAGTGAGGAAGACGAGAAAGACGATTATAATGGACTGTGGAACGTTTGATTCTCAATGTCGTGATGCTCTCGATCCCCAGAAGCGAAAACACTAATATATAAATGCATCGAACATTAAATATTATGTATTATCATCATACACGTATATGTAAACATAAAAATATCTAGACGTGTACACTTCATATATAAACTATATAAACGCCCGTGGTTATACACAAATCGATTACAGGAATTTACGAGACAAATATGAATATAATAAATATGAAAGTTAACAGGCGCGGCGTTTCGATAGCCAGTCCTTTTGCCATCGTACGTACACCTGTGTTTTTACATCTACATATTCCTATATGCATATATAAACCACCTAATGTTTGACCAAACTTGTGCTCGTCGTATTTTATAAATAATATTAAATTAAATAAATTTATGATCCGAGTCGTTAATTTGTCCCGCGGGGAACGATAAGAATATCGGAATATACCGATTCGCAAATCGTCTCGTTCCCAATAACCAATGCGTTATATACGCTTCTTGTATACGCCAATTTTTATAACTACATTTGCGAGCTTCTGCGAGTGAGTTCTCATCGACTAGCTCTAACTCTATCGATCTCAATTGCGTTCGTAACGAATCGCTTCATATATCGCGACATATAATCATCTCAATTGGTTTGTTCGCATGTATATAATATTCAATATATAATATATAATATACCACATTTGATTGTATCAGAAAAAAAATGTTCCGCAATTTATTTCAATTAAAATGATAAATTTCAGTAATTGAATAAATATAAAAGTGTCATCCGATTAAAAAATTCATTTTTTCTAAAAGATTTTCGTAATGAAGGGCTGGTAAAAACGTCAATTATAGTTGACACTCCTTCGTTAATATTCATATTTATTTAGAATTTAATTGAATAAATAAACAAATAATTGTATATTATACAAACACTCATGTACACGTACGTGCAAGGGTGTAAATGGAATATTCTATGCATCTATTACGTTCCCCATAAATTCCGTCATCCGCCGGATACGGTCGTATACATTCGCGCGGTTGTATAATTCGCATATCGCTCCCTCAAATCTCCACGAGAGAAATATCTGCCCATCGCCTCATGTAAATACTTACTATAATTACGAGCTACGAGGTAATTACGCCCAAGTCACATGAAACACTGCGCACCGTGTACGAACTCCGATTCTACAAGCCTTCTAAAAGGGGCCATTTTTCAAAGAAAAAAAAAACCAACATTGAACATTGAACATTAAATTGAACCAGTGCAGTCTCAGAAAATTGTGATATCAATTATTTTTTTATCTTCTCGAATTTCAAGAGCTTAAGACTTCATTCTAGTCTGATGAACATGACACTTACCTAAAGTCTGCTGGAAAATTGTGTAACGATGGCGAAATTTATGGGCAGATGGTTCAACTGGACCAAGCTCATCGGAGCTGAGAGTAGGCTTTTGCGTGAAGTGTAACCTATCTCATATATTCGATATAATACACATTATAGACGGTATATCAAGTACAAGCGATAGTTCCAATTGGCCCCGTTATTCGACCGAAGGGTGATGTGTCTTGTGGCTAGAATAACAAGCCCAGACAACGACTACATGTCTATATATACATATACATTCCTCTATAACCCTCCGAGGTACAAATGGAGTTGGGGGACATCGGAGTCTGGGCGAACATTATATACTAGCATTGTATTCCCAACGAGAGCTTATATCGAAACGGTTTAGATAAATCTATACCCTATAAACTGTCCTCCCTGGCAGTTAACTCAAATTGCATTACGGGAACTCGCCTACGCACACACATATTTATATGTGCTATTTTATTTCCGAATAACCAGCCCTTAAACGCGGGTCCGAATAAACCCAACATTTATTTAGTCACATGTAATTCATCACATTTCATTGACTGTATTTCCGTTTATTTTTAAAGTGTATTATTTTAATAGGTGTGCAAACAGAAACTCGACTTTTTTTGGTCAAATTCAACTTTATTGAAAAGATACTTGTTACAAAGATTAATAATCGAAATATTCGCCATTTTACTATCTATGGTCTTTTGCCATTTATCGGATTTTCATCCAGTAAAACTTGAAGGTCTTCGTCTTCAAATTTTTTGACTGCACCTGGACGTGGATCGTCCTCAAGACTAAAATTTCCATCAAGAAATCTTGCAAACCATTTTTTTACTATTGAATGACTCACAGAATGTTCACCCAAAGTTGAATTAATCAATTCCATAGCTTGATCAGAATTTTTGTTCATTTGAAAACAGAATAGAATGCAGTGGCGTAAATGTTGCTTGTCGACATCCGTCTCTTATAAAATTTATACACACGGAATGACAGCTTGTAAATGACTGAAATTTATGTCATAAAAACAGCAATTACTAAGCTACATATATCCAAAATGGCGGGCGAATTGGATGCGTTCAAGTATATTTTTTAATGAAACCAACTTCAGAGTCGAGTTTCCACTTGCACACCTATTATAATTTATCAGGTATTCCGGTTAGTTTCGAGGGAATTTAAAGGATGTTTATTTCTAAATTCCTCAAAATTAACTGAAACACCTAATATAATCGAAGCTGAATTGTTAATGTATCATGTGTTCACCAAGTTCAATTGAATGGAAAGTAAAAATGATTAGTCAAATTTCAGAGGGGGAACGCGAGGAACATTTAAGAAAGAAAGAAAACTAAGTGAATGTATAAATGATAAAAAATCGATTAGTGTATCGAAATTTAATCAAAATAGATGAAATCGAGTATGTTGATACGACGAATTGACAAATTATAAAATATAGAAGAATGTCAGAGGAACTTAGGTCAATTGAAGATAGATTTTCCTATACATTATATATATATATATAAATGTTTGAACGGAAAAGAGCTCTTTCAGAAAGATCACCAGGGTGGGCGTATTGTGTCGTTGAGGGGTAACGAGAAAGTCGACTCCCCCGCCGTTTTCACCAACCCTCGTGTATATAAAATCATCTACTCACATATGTAAACGCTGTATATAATAGATGCGAATGTATATGTACGAATATCACATATATTACGGAATGGAAAGGAGTATATAGCAAAGCTCACCCGGTGCTCAAGGGGAAGTGCATAATTCGTCCTATGGCTCTTGTACACGAGCAATCGACCGATCTATTTGTTTAATAGGGGGTTATTGTGTTAGCCAATAGGGGAGATGAAAGCTTCTTCGAATTGAAATCAAATGACGCGTGACGCCCTCCTCACGTTCTCTTGCCACACATGTATCGAATAATCATTTCATTTGAAAGTAATATCTTTTTTGATGGACTCCAAAAATGAGCAGAGGATTTCGAAAATTCAGATATTTCTACAAATTCAATAATGATTTGTTTTCCAGTCTTTTGGACGATATTTTAAAAGTTTTGTATTCAGGTTTGAAATATTTCAAGGGGAAACAGTGAGAACATTCAAAAAAAGGAGAAATTTGAGGAAAAGAAAGAAAGTTTCGTATGTCTTTCAGGTTTTGAGTTTTTAAATGTGCTTATTTACTTATTTAAATTGAAAAATTAGACATGCCAATGTCGAATTGTTCTTTTCTTTGTCAAGTTTTTTTAATACATATTCGATTAAACTTGATTCGGCGGTCGCCAACGAAGTGACCAGGTCAAATTCGATCGAGCCCTTACAGGCCATAATAAATCTTGAGTGTACGATCGCATTCGTTCAGTTTCGACTATTGAAATCGAGCACAATGACACGCATAAACCAAACGTGACCAATTCCTCAAGAATTTCTTAAATTATTTTTTTTTACTCAAAGCTCAGAGCTGAAGTTTGGATCTGCATTGAATCAAAATTCAAATACTTGTTTTTCTAAATATTGTAGGTATAGAATTAACAGGTTAAAAAAAGTGCGCAAATAAAAATTGTCAATTTCTTTTGACAGATTTTATAGAAAATAATATTGCTTAATTTTGGCTTTGTCGTATAATCCAATTTTCCGATTTTTATTTTCTCTTATTTATTTTGAGTCAACGTTTAATTGACTATTTCATTCTTCAATTGATGTTTCTGAAAATTATTTCTACAAATCAGGCAATTAATTTTTTTTCTTATTCATGATTAATTTCTCTATCATTAAGTATGTTTTCCAGAATTGGCCTCACACTGCAAACTCTCGCTGCAAAGCATTAAGAAATAATACAATACGAAATATAAATAAATCAATCATTACGAGAGCTTACGCAAAGATAAGGCGTTATTGCGACAATGTTAAAAGTATTTCTCGGCAATCGTGTAATTTGACGCTAATGTCATTAATGAATTAATTATGAGGTTTGATTAACGATAGCTTCATTTTCTGTATACTCATCAGCGTTTGAAAGCATAGTTTTGTAAGTCTCTCTGATAGCAGGTTATCGATGTAAAGAGATACGAAAACATAAACGAGAAAGCATCAAAGTTCATAGTTCGTAAAGACCAGCGATAAAACTTAATTAATCATAAACCGAGCAATCTCGAGCACGTATTACGTCACCTTTTTCTTATTACGGGTTTTTCTTTTTTTTCATATTGCCCCCAAACAAAATAGTAAACTTATGTTTTTTTTGTAAATCGCTTATAAAAAATACTTTTGGGGTCATGTCTGGTGAACATCCGAAAAAAGTGTCTTTTCGATTTTTTTTTATGAAAACGATGGTTTTATATTTAATAACTAATTACGTATTTCATGAAGTATATTTCGAAGAGTATTCAATAATTTTTTCGAAATAAAATATGTTGAAATAACAGAGTTATCGTCATTCTGATGTGGGTCCTCAAAAAAAAAAAATGCTTTTTCGGTGACCACGATTTTTTAATTTTGGCTTATTTAAAATGAAAAAATCAAAAAGATTTGTTTAATACATCAACAGACGCAGTCTTTGAACAAAGGATTTTTAAAATTTTATCAATTACAAAAAAAATGGCAGCCGTCTGAAGTAAAGACTGCGATTTTCAATGAAAATGACGCTCGTTTTTCGCCAATAAAATAAAAACGTATGCAATAAATATAAAATCCTTCATTCAAAGACTGCGTCTATTGATATATTATATAAATCTTTTTGATTTTTTGATTTTAGATAGGTCAAATCTGAAAAATCGTGGTTACTAGCATTTTTTTTTTTTTTTTGGAGGACTCCCGCCAGAATAATTATAACTCTGTTATTTCAATATAATTTGTTTCGAAAAAATGATTGAATACTCTCCAAAATATACTTTACAAAATACGTAATTATGTTAAATATAAAACTATAATTTTCATGAAAAAAATGTTGAAAAGACACTTGTTTTTTTTAGATTCTACGATAATTCAATTGTTATAAGAAAATAATATTAATGAACCGAAATATTTATTTCTGACACACTTTAGCGAAGCCTATTGAAAATATGGTGGACAAAATGGTGTCTCCCAACATGAAACGGCAACACAGGTCCCTAGAATCTACGCTCTATAAACATCGACGATGGGAAGTGCAATTTTTTTTTGTTTAAATGGGAACGATAAAAAGTTTGCGACGATCCTCGTACGAGTGTTCTTATATTTTTAACATTCATAAACTTCGAGAAAACGTTTTACTCGTTCTTCGCGGCTTTTCCCGTCTTTCCACTCCATCGCTACCCTCCCCGGAAAAATGACAAAGCATAAATCGTAACCCCGAAATAAAGAATACGAGAAGTGAAGATATAGGGGTTGAAAAGAAACTGAGGGTACATGAAAAACGTTATTTGTGTACTCGGCCTTTGAATCGTTCAACCCCTACGGTGTATTTTGCGTTTCTTGGTACTTCTGGAACGTGGAGAAGACGAGGTTTTGCAGATAAATATGCGATGCTCAAAAACGGGAGTCTGGAGAATAATCATTCTATATTTTGTGTGAAATTGATCGTTCTTCCTTTCTTTTATTCTTCCCCTACTCGCTTGATACATACGACGCTTATAAATACACATAATTTCCCTCGTTTTCTCGTATACTGGCGCCTACAAGACATTTTTCGAAGATGGATTACACTAAAAGGTCGATTTTTTCATCGTCTGTTTTGATTGGACAACGTTAGGACACGTCACGAAAATATCTCGAACGATTAATTTTCTTGTTTCTTCGCTCGTCTCACTAATTTGTAGTCGCATGTGTTTTCTACGTGACACAAATTTCGGTCTTTTGTGGAAACCGTGCGAGTTGTCGCCTTTTTACATCGAAGTGACAATCCAAGAGGATACGTAGATAGGAACAAAGAAAATAATTCAGAACGTCAAAAAAATAACGGCAAAAGATAAATAGATCACAAAGTTTGAAGAGAAAATTCCTTAGTATTCTGTCTCTCCGACACACTGTTCAGAAGATATCAAATAATTAGTGTGATATCCAATCTAGTTCGCCGGTGAGTGAAAATGGGAGTGGCGCGTGGTTCCCCCATTCTATTCTCTTCGTTTAAAACGCACTAGATTGGTTTATCATTAAGGGGCCAGTCCACTTTGAAAATTTCAAAAAATTGATTTTTTCTTTTACTGTTTTCGAAAGTACATACATTCAGAAATATTGTGTCAAAATTTTATGAAAATCCGAGCTCTCTAAGTATTTTTTTTTTTTACCTGAACGCGTGAGCGTATAAGCCTTCAAACGCGTTTTTCTCGAAACAACGTTTTCAAAATCTAGCTCCATCGTATCTCTAAAACTAATAAACCGATTCTCTTGAAATTTGAACCACATATTGTAAACGTGACTCGCAATAAGATAACCCTTGATGGTTTAAAAATTTTGATTTTTACTCTTTTCTTGGTGAAAAACTGCGGAAAAAACGCGTTTTTTTTACTTTTTTTCGTTTTTCATCTGCCATTTTTTTATTTTTTGATAAAACTTTATATCCGAGGGTCATTTTGTAGCTGGTGTCATACTGAATCTAATGGACTTTGATTTTTTTGTTTCAGACAAGCCGTTGCCGAGTTGTGATGGAGCTACCTAGCCCACCTATTTTTGAGGCGTTACGTTAAACTATAGTTTTTGTACTTAAAAATGAATAAAAATGAATTGAGAATTTTTTTTTTATGTATTTCAAGACATTATTTATCAAGCCCAACAACTTTTATATACATATCCTTTATAAAATCCTCAAAAGAAAATCGCGAAAATAGCCTTTCTTCGTGGCTCCAAAGTGGACTGTCCCCTTAAATTCTTAAAATCTGAACAACGATGCACTGGCATAAAAAATACATCAGGACTTTTCTCCTTAGAAATTTGCGATCTACTAATTCTTGCAAGTTTCGAACGCTGATTTTGGAACACACTGTATAAAATAGAAAATAAGGTGCGAGAACGCACTATGAGGCTTTGGTGGGACAGTGTTATGAGCTTTTCGTTATGTACTTAATCTAGCGAGAGGCTTCAATGCGTTTGCACTGCAAACACGTAACATCATGGATAGAGCATATCGGCAGCCATATGTTATTCTAAGGGGTTCCAAAGGGCTCTCATCGAAAGTGATATTATAAATATATAGATATAATTCTTGCGGCGTAATGTGTCGTGTACGATGGCAGGAATACACAGTCATATATAGAATACGTATAATATAGAATAGCAATACACTGTATAGAAAATAATATACATCACTTTCAATCAATTGGTCCATTTATCTAGCCAGGTGTGAAAACTTTCTAGCATCGTTTTTGAAAATCGATAAAGTAAACATTAGCCCTCTTCGGAGCAGTTACTAGAAAAACTATATGGTGTATCGATACAATTTGTACACGTTTTAAAACCGATTGAACCTATTTGAAATGTTACTGATTAGATATTGAGAAAATTCAATTACATACAAAAGTAAGATTTTGAGAAGAATCATTTTGATTTCTTAACAATTTTAACACTTAAAAATCATGTTTACTTTTGATTGCTAGGTTACTCTCGATTTGTAGATACAGATTTCTATATAAACATTCAGATATACACTCATTTTTAAATGCTATAGTGGTAGTTTCGAAATAGAATTTGTCACAAACCAATACTTAAAAAAAAAGTACCGGCGTCTTGATGTAAAAAGAGAAAATTAAGGCGAAGAAAGAAATGGTATTTAACAGATGTCGAACCCTCAAATATCTCCCGAAGGTCGTTTAGCTCGCTGCCTTTTTTTCCCCACTTCACACTTTTCTCGAAACGCATATACAAACGATGAGCGGCACGCGTACGCCCTAATTCGAAACAGATTTCGCGGCGGACTTTCTTCTCAAAGAGGAGCACATAAATTTGCCACCACTTATACCAAGCGTTGACGAGATGAGGAACTTTTACTTATCCTCGGTTCTTTTTATCGTAGGAACTTTTTCTCTCTCGATAATGATAAAATTGCATCTGCAGGCTTTTCGACATGGAACTTCATTTGGAACTACAGGTTCACTCGCCCTTTCCGATAAATTATTAGAACCATGCTCTGGACCACCCTCGGTGGAAGAAAGTACAAGAATAATAATTGTTATTATACAGTAACCGCAGTTTGAGAATTAATTCATTGTAAGAAGATAAAATATAGAAGGATTAGTTAATGAGTTGATTAAAGGCTGGCTTAAAATTCTTTTAATGAAATCTAGTTACTGAAAACTAAGATTCCATGTTTTAGCAGAATGGTTTCGATAAGCTCAAGTTTCAGGGAAGATATCCAGAATTAGAATAAAAGTTCTTTTGGAGGTCTAAGCGTTTAAAGATCGAGGAGTCCAAAAACCTCTTACGAGCAGCTCATCAACGAATTCATAAAGCTTACTCGTCTAAAGTGCTCAGTTAAACACCCCCACACCACAGAAAAACAGTTGAAAAATATAAACTGATAAAAATTAGATTGACGATATTCTCTTTGTGTACAGTGTGTTAGGAGATCGGTACGATGATAGAGGTAACGTTTGAAGCTCGTACGGATACGAAATTCTGTTCTCCAGAGGCTTTTACGTGCTTGAAGATCGAGTTCAAAAAGCGCGAGTTCGCGAGTATTATTTTTGAGTGCTGGAACGTTTTACAGCGAGACTCGTAAGTGGAAGTCTCGACACGTCGTAGCGATCGAGGTTTCTTACAACTGGAGAGCTCGTGAAGAAAGACGCCTTCGATGACTAACGTTATATGTTTTTTCGCCTTTTTTTCCATCACAGATCATTTCAAAGTGGTCCACTGTGGTGGTGCAGAGTAGTTGGAAGATTACTAGCGCGCGTGCTTGCTGCCGTCTAATAACGAGAGCACACTCGCCAATTCAGTGCCATCAGTGGCTGCGTCCCTCGCCATAAAGCGCAAGACAGAAATCGCGCGAAACCGGCACAGCTCGAGCACAATTCGTAATAGTTTGTTTACACGGCTGAGCGGTAAAAAGCCTCGTTTCGTTTGAAAGCAAGCGAGCGAGTAAATTTGCTCGCAGTCTTCTCGATGGCTTGCCAGCAAAAGCCACCACTTTCGAGAATGGATGGTAAAGACTGTCTTACGAGAGGGACTCTGGTTCGAACGCACGTCGATTCCAAGGAGTCCCAAGGAAGAGAATCATCCACGAATTTATATCTACTGCGCTCTCTTGGCAACTTTTCTAGCGAGAATGCTATTTAACTTCTAGCTATTTTCCACCCGTTTACATTTAAACTTTATGACAGCTGATTCGATGACTGAAGGTTTGTTGGTTTTCCCGTTTTTTTATCTTTCACACGCGGTCGGTCTTCTTTTTAGCCTTGTACGGTACTGCTCAACGCTGGTGCGATTGAAATTACCTACATGCTTTACAGCTCTAGTTTGCACCAAAGATTTTCTCCGATCCTGCAGCTCTTGATTATATCTTCACGTCTATTCGCTGGTGCAAAGTTGTAACTTCCAAGGTTGGTGGTTGTTTAAGTATGAGTATTTGTAGTTAGCCAACGCGGACAGTATTTATTGGTTGCCCAAGGCTTCATCATCTTTCGAGCAAGTATTATTTGGGAGATATTCGTTGGTCAACGTAGAATGGTTTCACATTGTTAATAAAACTACAATGATTATTACTTAATTGTTTCTTGACATTCTAGTCGTAACACAGTCGAAACTATTACATCTTTTGGCATAGCGTTACTTGAAGGCATCTATTGATCCGACCAATGAAGAAAGTCAACTTCAGTATCTGATTAACCCAATTTTTTGTCCACCTATAAATAAGTCACATTCATCCACCATATTTAATCAACATTTTCCAACTTCATAATTTTAACCTATATATTTACTTCCGGCGAAATATCCGTACGGAGATTCTTGCGGGTTAGCTCTTCGATCAAATATACCAACGATTACCTTCTCGTCCTTCGTAAGAGTCATCAAAACGTCTCGGTATCTGTAACTCTCCCGAGGGACAAATGGATCGAGGTAGAGAGGGCGTTGAAAAAAAGCGTAGAAATACATATATTCTAATGTGGGGCGCGTTCGCTCGTGGCACGATCTTCACGATTGTATACTCATGTACATACGTGTATATAGTTTAATGCTCACATACTGAGATGCCAACCACGTATGGTTTTGCAGTGTGGTACGAGAGCAAAGGAGACAGAGATAGAGAGAGAGAGAGAGAGAGAGGGAGAGAGATAGGGCGCGTGTGTGAGCACACGAGATTTAACAAGGGTCTGACAGGCTCGTTGCCGTTGTTATTTATCGGTTATGTCGGCGCGCATCTTTCTCCCATCTCTCGACGAGCAAGAGAAAGAACGATAGAAAGAGAGAAAAGATAAGACAGAGAGAGAGAGAGAGAGAGAGAGAGAGAGAGAGAGAGAGAGAAGGTAAATAAGCTCGCTTAGCTTTCCACCTATACAAAAGGGCCCTATCTCGATTCTCTCTCACTTCCCTCATCCCATATATACTCACAAAACAGCGTACAGCACCTCGCGAGGTCTACAGAAAACTTGAAACACATACCTCAGATCATACCGGTACATAGATAAATTGAGGCCAAGCAAACAAAACGGCGTAGCCCAACATCACTTAACGTATTTAACAGCAAGGGTTGAGTCCTTTCGTTCGTCAGACAATCCACATACGTACATAGCAGCAAGCGTACCCTCTACCTGAGAGAAAGAATAAGGCGATGAAGCACGTATGTGTTCGGCAAGTGTTCAAGAAGGGCGGGCAAGAAAGCGCTCACTCTCGCCCATGGTACACACGTGAACACGTCACGTACGTTCGAATAGTTAGTCTTGGTGGTACACTTCGAAGTAGTGTATTCAACGACGACCCTGAAGTTGGTAATGGTCGCGTTGGGTCTCAGTTCGCATGTACATATATTCCAGGCGCCTATGTAATTCCGCGTGTGGAGTATTGCGAGGGAACGTAGAGAGAGAGAGAGTGAGTGAGAGAGAGAGAGAGTGAGAGAGAGAGAGAGAGAGAGAGAGAGAGAGAGAGATGCTGTTGGTGATGGTATAGCTGAAGACCGGTGTACTTCTTATCCCATGTGCTGTATCTCCTTATCCCATATAGTTTAAAGTACGTTCATATATGTAGTCCGCACTCTGGGATACTTACGACAAGGTGGGGTGTTCTCGCTTAGCGCTAGCACGTGTTAAAAACATAACCACTTACTCGAGTGGGCTCAGGTTCGTGGGAGGAAAGGGGAGGTTTTATTTATCGCGGAGCTCCTCCTACATGGGACACGAGAAAGAGAGAAGAAGCTATGTACGAGCTATCCAAACGCCTTGGGAGAGAAAGACTCAGATGGATAATTTCTTCCATACGCGCCCATACGTGATCTCGGACTATAGTTCTCTTAACAAACGTCGAACGTTATCCTAGTCCGGTGGAACCATTATCACCAACCAGGCTGTGCACAACTCGCTAGTCCACTCAGGATCCTACTTTATTCGTTTGAAGGCACTAAAACCACGTAACCCCAGTCATACACGCCCCGGGACCTCCAATCTGCATGACCAACCTCTAGGTATCGCTGGCATAAAACTAGTCGAGCTCTCATACGAACCATATGGGTTACCGCATGTGTTAGTAGTGGTTAACCATACCGATGCCGTGACTATATCAACCGCTCGTTTGCTTATCTCTCCCGGGTCGAATCTAGCCTAGCATCTATATACTCATACGTAATATTACATATGCATGTTTCTAACACGAAGATTTGTATGGCACAGTTAAGGATGCACTTACTGCCGTACCATCAGGTCCAAAATATATTAGCAAAAGATTTTATATACGCATGGAATAAGTTATTAAATTAAAAAGATATTTCTATACAGTTAACTGATAAAAATAATTATGATTCGCGATAAAATAATTTCCTTGTCAAAATACAACTTCAACAAAAATTGTTATTCTGTTTTATTTGTAGAAAAATCTTTAAAGGCGTTGCAGAAGAATCCTATTCCTTTTGAACACACCTGTATGTCTGGTATTCCCTTAACCACCAGGCTGAATCTGTGTTTGAAAGTTAGCGAACGTAAAAATCGATTCCGGGGTAAAGGAGAAAAAGCAAGCAGTCACGAGAGACTTGACTTACGGTACCTAATGAGGTTTTGATTTACCACTTTTGTTCGTAACAGCTGTACGCGATGTTATTCAATATGTAACAATGAACGAACCATTGCAGAGTTGACTATAGCCATATAAACGTTGGATTTATCGCACAACAGACTTCAACTCTTTTCGTTCCACGATAATATGATTCCTATAATCCAATTCTCATTTCCCATAATATCCGAATCTTTTTACATTGAAAAACTAAAGCTTGTGTGTTCGCAGAGCCGTGTTATTTCAAATTTACTAAACACAAATATGTATACATATGAATCAGCCATCGTGTAACTCGGGGCTATTACGCTGAGTAGTTGGTGGCAGCGAACACACAGTTATTTGCTCGGCCTGTTGAGTCAACCGTTAACTTTTATCTCTCTTACTCTCGACTGTAACATCCCAGAGAGTTATTTAGTCACGAATAGTTACCCAGGGTTTTACACGAGTCACTACACTGCTGGTATTACTCTAATGATATTTGTTGATGGTACAATCGAAGTTGAACAGATTTCTAATCTATCTCGAGAACAATCGGATTCATTTCTTTGCGTGTATAGTTGAGCAATCGATTAAATCGTGAAAGAAGTTGCGTATCATGATTAAGTTTTGATTAATTTATCTGCATCTTTTACAACGAGTCACGGGGTATTATGTCATGCCATTGAACACGGAAATTTGTGTATACAGATGAAGAAAAACTAAGGGATAAAGTAAAACATCCACATCGAGTTTTTCACCACTCGCCTCGACCCTCCAAATGGCAGTTAACGCCACGAGGGCAGATTTACCACGGGTATAGTCCACGGGGACCTGTCCCCGTGACTGAGTGATCCCTCGGGTGCGCGAACGCTCATACATGTGAATTGAGAAAATTTACCATCGTGTTCTGCGTTATGTATGATATAGGTACTTTTGTCACTCGTATAAAACGTAACATAGACAACTATGTAGAGAAAACGTAGAGTCGAACGAATCCGTTGGCCGACCCAGAGGGACAAACCGGACAAAATATGTATGTATAGTACGAGGACGCTACCGAGAGGGGGCGCTGGGATTGCGGTAGAATAAACGAGTGTCATCGTAGGTTCTGGCTGCTCGTCCTGGCGCGTATATCGCCCTCGTTAAGCTTTTAATCGTTTTCATCAACTTGCTGTTATCAAGCTTACGCTTTTGCACCACGCTGAGGAAAATTCGCTGCTTTCAAAGCCGATCTACGTTCCCGTGACGCAGAAACAAGCGCATTAATCGTGAATGAGAAACGAGATCGATTGGTTTACAAATGATCGGAGACAGTGAAAAATAGAGAAAACCCTGCTCACGTGTATAATTTTTAACCGAAAACCGTTTAAGACCAGATCAAATGTCGGATTCTTGATGACTTTTGTCCCAACACTAGATCAATTTTAAGATACCGTCAGATTTTTTCTGTGGCTGAATTCCCAGGGAATAGGCAATAAACCCAACCCAGTTACCATTCGATGGATCGTCTCTTCGAATTGAATCGCTATACGCGCGAACTATAGTCTCATATACGAGACACCTCAAACGGGACATATAACGCAACGAGAAAGCCTCGTAAAAAATGGTTAACAAGAGGTAAGTTAGATTCTATTTGGATAAAATTATGTCTTTATTAGGTGGAATCGGTGCCCAATGTCTGCAAAGCTTTTTCTCCACGAGAGGAAGAGAGAGAGTGAGAGAGAGAGAGAGAGAGAGAGAGGGAGAGAGAGAGAGAGAGAGAGAGAGAGAGAGAGAGAGAGATTGGAGGAACAGAGAAAGAAAAAAGAGAGAACCGCAGGTGTCCCAATGGACACAGAGATTGTGTATCCCTTTCCGCCAGTGTTTGAAAGGAGAAGAAGAATCTCTTCGCCCATTGAACAAAAGGAAAAAAAAGGAAAATAAGAGAGGAACTTGGAGAGTGTGAGCGCTTTAATATTATACAAGATTGTCAGGCAAAATTGTGTGGTTGAAGACCAAGATTTCACATTATTCACTTGTTTGCCACGTGTGACCTCTCCCAGCGAGAGATTTCTTTCTCTTGAACAGTTAATTCTTGGCCCTGAGGACCCTACGAAGAAAGAGATCTTGAGTTGGAGATCACGATCAAGCGATTGGACGGAAGAAACGGGAGGTTAGTATGGAAACAAGGAGAAAGAGGCACAAAAAATGTAGGCATCTTTCTCTCGCTCTTTCGAAGATTCTATACAAAAATACTCGCGGCTGATGCACTCGGATTTGTGTCACGTCTCATCTCCCATACTTTTCATCGTAAATCTTGCCTTCTTCACACTTACCGTTAATTTTTCGTGCCTCCGGTTGGCTACACCCTAATATTTCTGGATTTGATATACCCTCAGTTCATCACATATACCGGAGGACCTTCCCGGAAAAGAGAGTTTTAGAAAAACACTATTTTGGAGAAAACACGAGATAATGAAGAGCGATAAAGTGACGTTGTTGGAATAAACAAGAAAACAGGTGAGATTCCAAAGTAGGATATAACAATAGAATTATAGCGATGAGGGATTTAAGTGTTTAGGAATTACATGCACGTATGAGGGAAAGAAACCGGACACGATCTTTTAAAATTCGTTTGTATCCCAATGGAACTTTGAAAAAGGCTATAAAAAACACATTTGAAACTGCAATTAGTTTTCACTGTCCTACGAGTCCGGACGTATCCTTAAATTTTCTCGAAGAGCTAACTAAATTTATCTTATGGAAAAATTTCCAAAAACTGAACCATTATTTTTCATGCTCTTTCGAAAATCTCACGAATAATATTAAAATTTATATTTTACCGCAGCAAGTCTTCTATACGCTCTTTTAATTTATTAGTAACACAGATTAACCCAAAAAACACTCCTAACCTTCATGAAATATATAAGTACCGAAAAATAGCAGGAAAATTCTCTTTCCCGGCACGAGACAACCATAACTTGGTCCTCTCTTCACGGGATACTTGACGAATGACTCTTTTAATGTTTCGAATAACAGGCTTCGGTCTATTGACTCGGTGGTATTGTTGCGGACACATGGGCCAGTTCGAGAGCTCGAAAGAGATCGACAATGAAGTCTCCTCGAAACTGCATTTGCCCTTTTCTTTCTTCCCAGCTACAATTCTATTGTGTTAAGGAGTCCAAAAGATTTTTCAAGTATCGTCCATGTGGCTCGTGTCCCGAACACACGCTTTTAACATTCGAACGAGACTAAATACATGAATTAGAAAATTACAAATTAGGCAATGAATTTGAGCCAAGAACATTGGTACATAAATTAATTCAACAAATGTCAAGTGTATATATTTCCAATTAATTATACAATAAAATAATAAAACGTTGTCTCGTAAAAAAATTCATGAAATATTCATTTACGACTCATTAGCGATAACATCAACTACGCCTATTTTAATGTACTTTTTCTTTTACCTAAATTTAATACCTTGATTATTTATCATAGGAGATTTATGGATAAATATTATCACTTATTCCATATCTTATATAATGATCATTTTTCTTTCGAGCATTTTTTCTTCAGTATCGTCCTCATTATGAGCGATTGGCAGATTATTCTTCGTGCTCAATACTGAAAAACGATAGCTTGGGTTATTGACGTATTGGTTGTGCACAAATCGAGTTTCAGTTACGAATTTAAATGCCCACGGACTCGATCTTGTATTTATATAATTTGGTGAGTATCGTACACGGCGGAATAAGAGTTGGACAAGAGAGTAATGGCTCCTGCCAAGGAAAACAAGTAACCAAACAACGAACACGTTAAAGGATAATGTATTGAAATTCACCTCCGGCTAATAAACGAAACTCGCACCGTTGCCTAATCGAAATCTCTTCCATCTCTCTCTCTCTCTCTCTCGCTCTCTCCGCTCTTCGTAAATCTTTCGCCAATACTTTCAATATTAACGAACTCAAAATTGTACAATAAATGATCTTCCATCTGTGTAATGGGGTAATTGACGTGAAAAAAGATCCATTGTCATGGGCCCATTTGATTTAAATTTCGGAGATAGAAGATCCTTCGATTTTATGGACTCTCCTGTGTCCATTGTATGATAAAATATATAGTTAGAAGTTAAACGAACCGTTAAGGGGTAGCCGTATGTTCGAAACTGTATTCCCAAATGCCACACGACATTATTATACCACACCCCCGCTAGTTCTCTTCTTATTCAGCCGTTACTTCTCTGATTTATTTCCCGAGTAATTCTTAAAGTTTTAATCCCGACGGATAATTAAATAAATGAGTCCAACCAAGCTCATTATCGTTAAATCAATATCAATTGTTTAGAATTTATGTCGAACAATTTAGCGCGTAAATAAAAAATCATAATAATGTAAAAATCATACTAAAAATAAATATCCACTATTTTTTCCTTTTATTTCCATTCAGTTCATTCGAAATGTTGAAAATGATAACAATAAATTAGGCACAGTGTAAATTTAGCACAGAATATTTACATACGACTGTCATTTATCAAAGCCTCGTATGAAGAACCGAAATAACAAATAGTTTTCAGACTGCAAAAATAAAAAGAAAGATAATAAAAGAAATTGGATATATTTAGTTGCGTGTAAAACTTCAGTCAAACTTTTTTTTTACTTAAGATTTTGTTTTACCCCCATTTCAATATTTTTTGCAAACGGCTTGTGTATATGAGTTGATAAACACACACGCTATGTATATGTAAATAAATTCTATAATAAATGTGTATATATAGAGAGAAAATTCAGAAGCGGAAAAAAGCTCATGTACTGGTTAATGGTTGAGCGTTTTGGGATATCTAATTTAATATAAATCACCATTTGTCGGCTGGTACAATCGCAAACGAGGGGAATTATAACGTCGCGATGTTTCTTAATGGAGGACGAGATAAGATCGCCCCCTATGTGCGCGGGTGCATGTGCTGCCCTCTCCGTACGAAGTACACTTCAACTACGTACGTGCGTGACGCGATCTTGTATACGTAAGAGCTTTTTTTCCACTATTTTTTATTCTTTCATCTGCCTCACAATGTACGGATACAGCATTACGTTTCTCTGGTAATAAATCTCGCGATAAGGCAACTTACTTAATATCGTCGAAACTCTCACGCATGTTTGTTGGTTTTCCCGCCTTTTTTATGCTTTGATTTTTTTTATCCCGCGACTTTATATCGCACGCGAAAAATTGCTGATTCACCACAACAAGTTTCGTAAATATTTTCTTCCGAGAGTTGAGAATTTTGACTAAATTTATTTTTCACAACCGTTGACTGGAAATTCCCACTTGGAAATTCGTCACTATTTTTACCGAATCTTGGCCTAGTTTTGAACAATCTAAAATTTTCAGAATACCCTCAAATATCCCAATTTTTGATGAAATGAATCACACGGAATATCGAAGAAAAATGTTTTTCCCTCCGGGACGTACGACATATATGAAAATATCTCAAAATTTGCATGTGATTCCAAGCATTCTATTCAAGTCCACGACCAATTTTCCAAATGACAAAAAAAATGGGGGTAACGTGGGATCGTAAGATTTCGTAGAAAAGTGAGGTAATTCCGGCTAGAAAACGATATACACAAAGAATAGAAAGAAAAAATAAGAAGCCTTGAAGAAAAGGCGAGAAAGACAGAGAAAAAAAGTGTCCCAGAGGACAAAGTCGCTACGTCAATAAACTCGAGGGGAAAAAAATAGAGAGAGAGAAAGAGAAAGAGACAAAGGGAGAGAAAACTCAAGAAAGGACGATTCTTATTATTCATAAGCATGCTATTCACACCCTAATCGAAATCATGGGCGCCATTAAATTCGGGCCGCGCCTTAATAGTCGGGAACAATGTTACGGTGTGCTATTTGTCATACGAAAATTGAGTCGTATGCCGGAGATTGTCCTGCCCATCTGTATATATATTTATATCTTCTACTCTGCAGTTTCATTACATTCGTATATACACATATACGAGTCTAGCCACATAAATACGTATATATATGGACGAATTGGGAAGAAAAGAGGGAGAAGGGGAGAAACTATTGTCAATGGGGATAGAGATACGACATCGGAGCTGACTCTTACTCGACGATGTATTATATATATATAATATATCCTATATGCCCATTATATACACACGTGTGTATGTGCGAAAGGATATACATATACACAAAGGTTTGTATTCAACAAATGGAACATTTCCCGCTGGTCACGGTCCTAATCATTAATATATGGCTAAAGGAGCCATTGTTGCGAATTAGGTAGCATTGAACGAAGCATTGTCGTGAACAACAGGAGGGGAGGGGGAACGACCCCCGGACGAGGCACTTTTTCGGTAGCGAAATGAAGGAGTGGGGCAAGGGGGGCGTAACATGTCGCACGACCGCATCTACGTTCTCCTTGAAAAATCTTTCTTTTGTGTGTGTGTGTAAATGCATTTGTGTTTATGTACAAGTATACAAGAAAAAAAATTAACTGTAGTTTTTACTGGGATTTTCATGAAACTTTACAGTTTTCCACATTAGAAGCGCCTTCCGGACGCGTAAACATCAATTTTTCATGAAACTTTAAACAAAATATGCAAGTCCTCGTGGTAGAAAATACTAATACTGTAAATGGCACATGGTATGTTCATCAAAAGAATTTTTACAGTGTCGAACAGTAAAACAATTACATTCATCCCGTTTTTACAGTGTGAAACCGTAAAAAGTACACGAAATAATAAACTGAAGTTATCATCATTAGAATTACCTAAACATAACCATAAAATTGTTTAAAACAAATTTAAAAATTCTTCAATTAAATATAAATACATTTTTAATCATACTTTCCTTACATCCATCACTTCCCACATAAATTTTTGCCGAAAAATTTTCCTATCTACACTGGGATTCGATCTGACCTACCTATAACCTAACGCGCACGGACGCTACCATATTACACCACTATCTACTTGGTAATTATTGGTAATAAAAAGTGATACGTACATATGCAATCCGGAATATAATCGGTAACGTTAATTAGTAATCTATGAGACAAGTCTTTTGAAAGTAAGAAAAATTTGAAATACAAAAAATATCGAATTTTCATATATTGCCAGTAACGCTTCCGTGTAGTTGGAAATTCGTCCCCCCCCTATTGTTTGAGCTATAATAAGCAAATACAGCAACAGTCTTCAATAAGTGTTTCACCTTGAAATTCCCTGAATCACGTGTTTGGAGAATATACACTGTAAGAATTGAAAGTAACAGCAAATTTTACAATGTTTTCGAATTTTGACGGCACACTGAAATTTCTAATTTATGTCGACGGTAATTTTCTTAAGGAGGTTCTATCGTTTCTCATGTAAAAATTATTTTCCAACTTTACACAATAAAATTTTGTAAATAGAAAGCTTAAGACAGTATTAAAATTCTGGTGGAATATGCCGATGATTCACCGTCTCAAAATTGAGATATTTATTGTTGAAGTTCGCAATTTTTTGAAAGCTTCCATAAGAGCCCATGTTAAACTTGTCATTTTCAACAATGTATATCTCGATTACCAGGCGGTGAATCCTCTCCAAATTTTTCACACATAATTAAATGCTGTTCAAGAAGATTCACGCCAAATTTCAATACATTAACTTGGAATAATCAAATATAATGTATTTTTCGTATCATGTCATATAAATATCGATACAACCTCCTTAATAGGAAATAAACAATTTTTATATTTTCTAATTACAATTTTTCATGAATGCTGTTTAACATTTTTTACAATTTTCAATGCAATACATAGTATTGGTTTACAGTTTATTTTCCTATACGTACTGAATATTTTACTGGGGGCACTGTAAATTTTACATTTCATACACAGTGGGGTTCTTTGTTTTTATTTGTAATTTTTGCTATACCATTTTTTTGCTGTGGACATTGAGTTTTTTACAGTTTAGATCAGGATTAATAACTAATCAGATAGTAAAAAACACATTAAATCCATTATTTTGTACTGAAACACACTGTAAAATGAGTAATTTACAGTTTTCAACTGTACATTTTGTTTTACTTTCAGTAATTTTTAAATATCGACCATTCATTTTTACAGATCATTTTTTTCCGTGAATGTGTGCTGTGCATGTGTAAATATATTTTTATAATTCATAGAGAATTTACATTTTTGTATATTTATATATATGCATCTTGTTAACTCACCTTTCAGGCAATGTTACGGCGTGACCTTTCGTTCTTCGACGACTCACGAAAACACAATTAACACTTGACTCATGATAAACTGCATTTGTAACGTCAGTTCAATTTTGTGTGTTAAGAACCTGGTTGTTTTTTTTACCGATTCAGCGATGGCGTCTTAATTGGGTTACTTGGTTTGTTATCACTGTTTGTATATTACTGAAAAAATGACGGAAGTACTCGGCCGTTAAACACCGTCGCGAAACAGAAAACACGAGAATAGCAATGGTATCTCATGAATCTAATAAAACGCGAGGGCCGCGATGCAAAAACTCCGTTTTTTTGCTTATTTTTATTTGCTTTCGAAATTATTCATAAAAACTGATCGTTAAATTTTGAACGAAAAAGTGAAAAAAATAAATAAAAAATAAGAGCGAGAAAAGAATAATTTACGAAAACGAGGTCGGCGACTATTAAAAATGTTTTTATTTTCTTTATTTCAACGTACGCGTTTCGGGCAACGATTAATCGCGACAATTATGCACGCATTTTTTCACGACCGTTTGCATGAATTGTGAAGATAAAAACTTTGAAAGATCGGAATGTTCGTTCTACTGGCTTTGCAGATCGGCGAATAAGAATGCGATTATTCCATCCTACACGGTCACTGTTTTTCGGCCCCCTGTTCCAGTCAGGGCGGTCATTTTTGTTCAACGCATTTTTCGACTAATTAACACGTTAGGAAAAATTTCAAAAAATTCACGTTAGTCGTTTGGTCCATATACTAAGATGTTATGCCCAGAAATTTCCAAAATAATTCATTAAAATCAGTTTTTAGGTCCAATTACAAACACGATGCGTGTGGCGGTAAAAAAAATTCCGCCTGAAAAAAAAAATCGGGAAAAATCATAAATAAAACAAATTAAAGATAAAAGATAAGGGAATACGGAAAAAAAGCCACTTCGATTTGGTGTCACCGGAAACATTATTTTCGATCATGAATAACCGTAATTTTCCCAGATTGAAAATGAGAAATTTTATGAATTAAAAATTCGTATATCGACAAAAGAATTAGCAAAATCAAAAAGGGGTAAGTAACGAAATGTCCATAAACCCAAAAGCGAATTAAAAAACTTGCCGTCGGAGTTAACTGAAATATCCGAATCACCAAAAGAATTTCTTTATTTAATCACCTTTTTATTTTCATTTTTATGACATTATCGATGCCAAAATACGTAACTAACGAGAATTTTTAAAATTCATTAAATAAAATTTTCATACCAATTTGTGCAATATTGTTCAAATCGCTCTTTTTAGTTTAAACCCTTTTTAGAGTGAGTGCAAATTGAGGTACAGTAAAAAGTTCACACAGTACTCACAAAAATTCAAATTGCGCGTGAACAAAAATGACCCCACTAACCGGGTAAGGATTAAACGTGTTGGTACGAGTTTCGCCAACTCCAAACTTAAGTTGTTGTGAGACTGTTCCAAAATCGAGTTTCCAACAATTATTTGAATTTTGTCCAAAAAGATACGAGCGTAACTATATAAAAAAAAAGATGTTTTATAATTTAAGGGGATGGGTCAGTCACCTAACCTCACCTCGAATTTTCGAAGTTGAAATTCTTCGATACGGTTTGACCGATTACAAAAAAGTTCTGTCAGCCCACGCAAGACGATGGCAAAAATGGGCTGACAGAGCCTTTTTGGAATCGGTCAAACCGTGTCGAAGAATTGCACTCTCGAAATTTGCAGCTATCTCTCTTGCACTCATGGCGGCTCAGTCGGTATGACTCCTAGTCTTAAAAAAAGAGCGGGAGTTACTTTTTTTTTTTTATTTTTTTTTATTTTTTAAGGGCTTCGGACGCCATCTCGCGACCATGCTGCCCCGCCGATAAGTATGTTTCTTATCGACTGACAAAATCCGTTGACGGGAGTTACTGACCAAAACGCGGATAGGGCGTCATCTCGAGGCATGCATTTGAAGTGACAACCGCGAGTCTGAACTCGGCCAAGCGTGCGCGCGCACTTAAACGACTTCAACGCTGACCGGGAGACTTTCCGGAAGTCGAAACGAAACGCGGAACCGGACCGTTTCCTACTTGGAACTTTTGAGGGCGATATTTTCGAACTGCCCCCAAAAGAAATGTTTCACAGCTGTAAAAGAAAAAACAACCACATTAATTATTATATCCAAATAATATTATAAACTTTCATTCGGAATATTTTATTTATCGCAGTTGGCGCGTCATCGTAAAACAATTTCCGTTAAATACGAAACTAGTTTAATATCCTATATAATATATAATATATATTTATATGTGTATAATATAATTTATGCAAGATTCAATCGTCCAATCGACTAAAATTTATCATCACTCAGTACCTCGAACATTAACATTCGTGTATTAAAAGACAAAATCAGCACATTTCAATTTTCCTCTTTATTTTTTTTCTTGTTCATACGATTATTGTCAGATTTTTCTAATGGAATAATAAAAAAAAAGAATAAATGAAACCACTTGTATGAAAAAACTGAATTATATACTGATTTTGGCACTGGACGTTTTTTTTTGTTCAAGTTATAATTCGGCTTAAAAATTAGCAGTCGAAACAATACCTTTTTTCACATTTCTGTTTGATTTGTTGAGGTTCTAATTTGCATACAATATAAAACAACCGATCAGATCATGGAGTTCGAATTAACCGACGCGAATGGAGCCAAGCCTACGATATCTAGACAATCATTAATATGTATAAGTTTTATGTATTATGCATCATGTATATGTATGTATTTATATATAATACATTAGTGTATCGAGTTTCTTCGTAATTTATATACATATTTTTTTTATTTTTCGTACTGACTGAGATGAAATATACGTCAGTGCGTGTGAGCACAATGCCATTGAGCAATCGTACTGCAAAGTGGATCTTTTACCGTTTATTTTGTTTACTTTGTTTTACTTTTCATTTCTCATACGTTGAAAAAACTTTGACGTTTTACCAAAATTAGCATCTGATTTACATGACTCCGGTACTCTAGGATGCTTTACGAATACATTCCACGCCAAAAAACATTTTTTCAATCAGCAGTTCTATTTGAGATTTTATTCGTTCATTTTAATAATAATAATAATATCAAAAAATTGTCGAAAAATTTGTTCAAACGCAAAAAATATAACAAAAACTGATGAGACAAATTTTTTTATTTCGCTCCGTGAAAAAATTGCAGAGGAAATTCCGGAAAACTTCTCTAGTTTTCAGATAAATGTAGATTCAATTATATGAGCTGACAAAAAACAAAAATTACCCACTTATGCGTTGAACAAATTTTCGGTTAGGCTAATTGTTATTGAATTTTATCCATTATTATTGTTGAATATCGATGAATGAAATACTTTGAAGATTAAAGATTCTTGACATTTTTTCCGGACGGCTAAGTACGGAAATTCTGATAAAAAAACAACTTTTGGCTGGGAATCTAGATTTAAATCATCCTTAAGGGTAATTTTACAATATGTATATATATAAGCCCGATTTTTCCGACGAATTTTGGCCTTCGCTTCTTATCGTTAAAAAGTGCGAAAAGAGAAGCTAAAAACCTAAAATTCATCGAACGACATTGATAATCGTTTTTCTACAGTTTTTTTTCTCGTTTTCTCGAATTAAAATAGTGAGTGCAACATGGACACGGCCTTTGAAGCTGTGTGCGTGATTTTATTATTTTTTTCGCCCCTTTATTATACGTCTCGTCATTTCAGTGCACTTACATTCGTGTATAAACATTTAATGGCTTTCGAAGTGAAAAATTTGAGTTTCAAGAGCGTCTGCGTACCACGACATGTTTTCTTTTGTTTTTTTTGCTTGTTTCTTGCTTTATCACCTAGAAAAATAGCTACACATCCAATAACACGTAAATTAATAGATGGCAGGTTTTCTGTACGTTGGTCACGGCGACGGGAGTCTTCGAATTCTCGAATACTGATTAAACTGAAAAAATGAACTGATTAAACTCAAAATTGAAAGACATGTGATTGTCATCAATTTAGCGAGTTTTCACATAATATCAATAATAATCTTTGTAGTCATAATAATATAATATAAAAATTGTCGAAAAATCTACTCCCACAATTTCATTGCGTAATCCTACAGCCTAAAAATTAAAATCGCACCTTACGAACTATATTTAAAAAAAACCACAGATAGATAAGTATCGATTTAATCGATAAACGTAAATAATTGATCGTAATGGTATACCCGCGGAGTTGCAAAGGGCAATTGAACGAGAACACGCGTATAAATGCATAAGTGATAAAAATGGCGGCGATCGTATGTAATCTTAATATGTGACACGGATAAAAAGGCTCGGGAGAGAGAGCTCGGAGGGGAAAGGTAGTGGAATTTGTATTTTTCTTTTTGTAGGGAGCAAGGGTAGACCCAATTTTCCAGATAATATCATTCACGCGGTCCACGACAGTGTTTTAAATACCAAAACGATGGTGAAAAATGGAATTGAATTTTCCATCGATGGAATGCAAAGAAGATTCATTTTCTTTCAATTTCGCAATTTCTCGCATTGTCAATATTTTATTTGCAGATTTGGTTCACGAGTTCACGAAAATGAGAGTCAAAAAACAGTTTGGCCAATTTTCGCAGCCTAAATCTCCAAAATAATGGTCAATTATGTCAAAATTGGGCGATATTGAAAAAAAAAAGAATTTCAATGCATTTCAAGGATGGAATGTTCAAAATCATGACGAATAATGAAATGAGGTATTTAACCAGTGCCGATGTACATGTGAAAGTAATTCCTGAAATAAAGGGCTAGTTTGATTAAAGATAGAATGCACAGGACGTACAAAGCGATCGCGAGCAAGACGAGCAACGCCATACGCGCGTTAGCGCTCGTTTCGGCTTCTTGACCGCGACTACGACCATTGGCCACCTGCCTGCCAGCTGGTGATTCTATCTGATACCGATAGGAGGTGGCCTGAGGTCAAGCTCATGATCGCCAACGCGCCCTCTGCATTTCAATCTGTCCCTCCAATGTCTTTGCCAAATATATCACGAACAATTGACTCAATGCTATTCCTAATGCGATACCCGCTATCGTGTAAAGATTCCTCTCCGCCCAGCTACGCACGATCTCGATACAACCGCTTGTCCACACTTTTTTACTCGCCTCCGATACCGGAAGCATTTGCACCTGATAACCGCACATTATGTTTACCAATCCACTCTGTAAAGTAAAAACATTTATCTGTTTTTTATTTGAAATATTGACGACGTACATAAAATATTTAAGGTTGGCAGAAAAGTATATTCTAAAAGCATTTTGGAATTCAATAATGAATAGAGAGCCCTTGTCAATTTTTAAATTTATTTATTTTTAATATCACAGCCGACTATTATAAAAATAATTTTTAAAAGTAGTATTTCGTGTTAAACAAAAAGATAAACGATGAAAAATTTGTCAACAAATTCATTTCATATTTTTTAGATGGGTAATTTTGATCGATTAATCAAATTGGGCTACAAGTTTCGGAGCTACTAATGAAAAATCTAGAAAATAACTGAAAATATATATTTTTTTTTCTAATTCTTTCGTTATTACGAACAATGACAAAATATTTTGACTATTTAAGGGTGACAAGGAATTCGATCCAGAACAAATTTAAGGACGCATACATTCAATAAAAGCTTGAATTAATTTTGTAGTTTAGTTATTATTAATATTAGAGCCACTACGAATTTGAATGATTAAAAAAATAGAATATTTGTGAACAAAATTATTTAGTCGAGTTTTTTTATGCAGTTGATTTTAATCAATGCTTTAAATTGAACAAGTTTCATAACTATCAACAAATATTATGGAAATGAACTATTGATAAAAATGACGGAAACAAACTGCTAACTGAAAACATTCGAAAAAATGAAACTTACAGAAATATCAGTCGTGTTAATGCAGCACGAAAATGGCACACCGCAGCTTTCTCTACCGGGGCTTGAACAGTTGAAGTACTCGTTCTTTCCCCAATCCATGTAGCCGCCTTGACTCAAACCACAACATTTGAACTGCAAAAAAACAGAAAACATCGCATTACAATATCAATGTTTCTGGGCTCATTGAATTTTTTCTAAAAGCTCACTTCTTGCTGGCCGAAATCGATGAAATTTTGTAGATCCGGATCTTCTCTATAAGTCTGAATGATTTTGTCTGTGAAAGATTCCTCGAGCAGGGACTGCAGTGTGTGTGGAAACACGAAACCCACAATTGCCACTCCCATTTCGAGCAGGAAAAAACCTAATAGACACCACGAGTACTGGAAAAAATTAAAAATTAACAATAAACCATCCATTTTTTTGGCATCTGATTTTTTTATTCAATTCAAAGCCATTATCATTCTGAACGTTTTTTCTGTATTCCATCTTTACACGAATTTAATTATTCGAGAAAATTGATCCTACCAATAAATCAATGTTACATTCTACATGAATAAAAATGATGAAAGTAGTGACATTTTCGATGGACCAAATTTCAATCGACCTTTCACCATTATTAGCCACAGGAAAAAAGGTCGGTTTATATTTGATCTATTTAATAATTAGTTTATTTCAATTAAATGACTGTCTGGAGTAAGTAGGATATGACCCTAGAACGCCAACGTTGGGTCATTTGTTACCATGCGTTTTAATGTAAAAAATGCCTCCATTTATCCGATTCTTCCAAGAAAAGGCTATGAAAAAATGTCTTTCTTGGTGTGGTACAAAGTTTATCACATAGTTTAAATTCCGAAGAAGACCCATGAATTTTTTAAAATTATTCCATATCTAGAGTCGCGGTAGCGACTCGAGACAAGTACATTTAAAATACTATAAAAACAAAGACGTGTTTCGCTACTAGACTCTTTACAGCAAGCAGAGTTGGATCGAATGGTTTTTTAAAATCTCCGAAAATTGTTTCGGCGATAATTGACTAATTATAGCGTTTTGAAAGATGTTGCTGGTTCACGTATTTTTTATTTTTTTTTTCTTTCGATCGTGACTATTTAGAACTCTGTAGCCCATCGCATATTGTAAATATTAATATTTTATTTTTCCGTGCCATGAAAAATGGGTGGCGTTTTTCGCACACATTTTCTGACGTTTCGCGGTCGCTGTCTAGTGACACTAGTTGTAACTAGAAATATTCTGGTGATATGTAACAGTGTGTTCGTCGATGTGACCGCCGACCGTTTCATATCTTTTTTAACAATAACAGTGACAGCTGTTGAAATGAAAAAGGTTATAAAGATCGCGGCCGCGGATTAATGGTGATAGTCGTGAGAAAAATGAGGTTATAAAGATCGCGGGTAGTCATAAGATTAAGGGCCGGTTGTTCCATCTCCAGGTAAATTTTATCTGATAGTTAAAGGTCTGCTACTCAATGCTACAACCGTCAGGTAAAATTTACCAGAAGGTGGAACAACCGGCCCTAAATGATTTTATAAAGATCGCGGGTGTGAAAGTTGATGTTTAGAGTCATCAGGGTTAAGGTTAATAGTGATGGTTATGAGGTTGAAAAAAAATTATAGTGACGGTTATGAGAAAAAATTATAGTGACAAAAGCCAAAAATTCAGTTGTGTGTGACGAAAATCGAGCAGAAAACTAAATAAAGAAAAAAAACATGGATGATTACAGTGTTTATTTTTTGAGTACATCTAGAGTCGCGGTAGCGACTCGAGACAAGTACATTTACGTATATTATAAGATGGCGAAGACGAGTCGCTACTAGAGTCTTTCAGCGTTGCCAGAAATCGCCCAATTTGCTATCTTTTAACACAGCGACGTCGCAGAATCTGGCAACGCTGGAGTCTTTACAGCAAGCAGAGCGGTTTCGAACGGTTTTCGAAAATTGTTTCAGCGATATTTAATTAATTACAACACTTTAAAAGATGTTGCTAGTTCACGTATTTTTTTCTTTTTTTTTTCTTTCGATCGTGACTATTTAGAACCCTGTAGCCTAACGCATATTGGAAATATTAATATTTCATCCTTCCAAATCATCAAAAAAAGGTGGCACTTTTCGCACACATTTTTTGACGTTTAGCGGTTGCTGTCTAGTGACACTAGTCATAACTAGAAATTTTCTGGTGATATGCGAGACTGTGTTCGTTGATGTGACCGTCGAAGACTTTTCTTCAGGATGCATAAGTAAGAGTGACAGCTGTGAGTTTCGAAAAAAGATCGCGGTTATACTAGTGATAGTTGTGGGGTTGAAAAGTAAGATTATAAAAATCGCGGGTGTGAAAGCAGATAATTTTATTTTTGGTTAGACATATTCGAGATCAGGACTTTAAACGCCTATTCGGTGAACATTTAATATCTTTGTTGTAAGGTTATAAAGATCGCGGTCAGTTTCAACTTTTCATTAAAGTTACTTTTATTATATTATCGGTAGAAGAGTGATAGTGTAAAAATAAAGTTTAAATCAATAAATAAACTTTTGAACAGTGTCTAAATAAATAATTTTTGTTATTAACCCTAGCCCCAACAATCCATTTTTCCGAACGTAAACTCTAGAACGGAGTCGAAAACGGTGCCTCTTCTCTTTTACCATAAAATGTTCCATGAATGCAATAATAAAGTTTATTTAGAAACCATTCTCTTTGTTTTTTTTTATAACTAAGAGAATGGTGTATGATAAACTCGTATTCGGTGAATATTTGATATCTTTGAACAGTTGTGAGGTTATAAAGATCGCGGTCAGTTTCAGTTTTCGTTAAAGTAACTTTTATATATATAGATAGAAGAGTGATAGTGCAAAAATAAAGTATAATTTAATAAATAAACTTTTGAACAGTACCTTTATAAATAATTTTTTTTATTAACTTTAGCCCCAACAATTCATTTTCCCGAACGTAAATTCTAGAACGGAGTCGAAAACAGTGCCCTTCTCTTTTACCATAAAATGTCTCTTGCATGTAACAATAAAGTTTATTAGGAAACCATTCTCTTCATTTTTTATATAACTGAGAGAATGGTGTATGATATCACCCTAGGTTTGAATTATATGTGATTTTAAACCACCCTAGAGTGCACTTTGCACTTGCAACACAAAACGGAATCAGGCGATGCCAAATAATTTTGAGCGAAAAGATATTTGATTTGAGAAAAAAAAATGTCATAAGTACTTCACCAATTTTTTTTTTATCTATTGCTCATGAGATATAATTCGTAATCAATAAATATTATTTAAAAAAACTCGCGTAGTACTTCGGCCAAAATTATTTTTTCCAATCAAACTTTAGCTCTCGAAATTTTGTACGTATATTTTTTTGTTTCAAAATCTCGTTTCGTTATGATTACTTATATTTAAAAACTTTCGGTGCATTCTGATGCTATTGGAGTATTTCTTCGGCATCATTTTTTATGGAATGTTTTCCGATCCGTTGATCTGTTGGCACCCATGATTCGGTGCAATATTTTTTGAAATTTTTGTTTACAAAATTAAAAAAAAGTCAAGTTTTTACTTGTTCGTTGTTCTTTTATACGTCGTATCTTCTCAGAACTACTGTACGTTTTAACGGGGTCATCCCATGTGACAGCTATTTTGTTCGCTTTTTTGAGAATTTTTTTTTGACGAACCATTAAAACACGCTATCTTTGAATTTTTACCACACATTTATTAACATTTTTACAGTCCTCATAATTTTATCAAACAAAAATAACAAGCTGAATGTACTTTACACCGTTTAGAAGACACTCATGTGTTGGTTGACGGCTGCCATAATTCCGAAGGTTTTGCTCATCTAAAATCAAACAATCAAACAGCATTTTAATTTGTGGACCTGAGGCTATCGCTGGAACTAGAATAAAGTAAAAATATCGAAAATTGAATTTTTTGCACATTTTTAAATGTTAAGTTCCGAGTTTCGTCGTTTTTTTCGACTTTTAAAACCATGCCAAAAATTCAATTTTCGATATTTTTACTTTACTCTAGTTCTAGCGATAATCTCAGATCTACAAATTAAAATGCCGTTTGATTTTTTGATTTCAGATGAGCAAAACCTCCGGAATCATGGCAGCCGTCAACCAACACATGAGTGTCTTCCGAACGGTGTAAAGTCGATTCAACTCGTTATTTTTGTTTGATAAAATTCTGAGGAACTGTAAAAATTTTAATAAATGTGTGGTAAAAATTCAAAGATATTGTGTTTTAATGGTTCATCAAAAAAAAAGCGAAAAAAAATAGCTGTCACATGGGATGACCCCGTTAAGTAATCTAATAATTTTATAAGTATTGACGGTTAATTACGAAGATTGAATTCACTTGAACACTTCTTAGATCAATATTTCACATTGCATTTTTAGTCCGAATATACACCAGCTCGAAATTCGATCATGTATCCATTTTTAGCCGAAATCATTAAAAAATTGATTGAGCGACCTCTAAAATTTTGATTCAGGATTCAATTCTTGAGAGAATCACTTTTTGATAACATGTTACCATATTTTGCTGCAATGCCGAAAAAAATGTCAATTCTTTTGCATCACTCAGATACATACAAAAAGTCGACAAATCCTAGCCAAAAACAGCATAAATGCTGTGAAAAAAGCTGAGACAAGTACATTTATACCCCCCAAATAATCATTCCAGTTAATCCCCCCTACCACCCAGCGCCAAAATACCGATCCCCACCAAAATTTACAAAAACCCGTCTAAGTCGTTCATGCAAAGATCTCCGCACAAAAATCCTTTCTAAAAACCAACTCATCATACAAAGTTTTATGAGTAACCGCTCTCATTATCTTATCAAATTAAGTCAAATTGTACAGAGGTGATAATTTCATTCTCGTAAATGTTGTGAGTTTACAAAAAGTTGATAAATAAATAAAGATCTACTAAAGTATATATGATCAAGTACATGGGATTAAATTATGTTTATAAAATCTTCAATTATGTTCATATGCCATTTCTCTAATTAATGCTTTATTACAATGAATTATTATCCTATGACTTGGAACTACAAGGGCTTTAAAAAAAAATACAGAATGGCATTAGCCTGCGTGAGCTTGAACGCTGCCACACTCTCATTTGTAATATTTGTAGTATAGTTTTATTGGTAACCAATTGATAAAAGTTTACTATCGTACGTAGAGCGGATACGCACAGAGTACTTGTGCGGCCCGAAAATTTTTCATAAAATTTGTCACATAAGTCAACATTAATCTACCATACATTTTGGCATTAACTAGTAAAGTAAACACAGCTAATTTGGAATCACAATATGCGGATTGTTTTGTATCCCAAATTATCCTCCTTTCCTTTAACCAATTGTTATCGATGAATTGATGCTCGTGTGGAGCATATCTCACGTTAATACACGGCACGTTTATTCCGGTTTTGTAACATCCGGGGGAAAACTGAAGTTACAGAGCGTCTAAACGGTGCTGTACACCCGAAATAAGTAATCCGGTACAATTTACACGCACTTTTACACCGGTTTTTACTACAACAGGTTTTAAAAAACGGAATAAGCCTGTCATGTAAGAGCGGTCATCAATTGATTGCATTCCAAGGCGGGTAAGATTCAAATCTGCGTCAGGAGATCCGAATGTTCGGAGTGGTTGAAAAATTTACCGTGAACAAAAAAGCATATTTTTCGCTGACTAGTCGAAAAATTTTTGGGCCGGACAAGTACTCTGTGCGTATCCGCTCTACGTACGATAGTAAACTTTTATCAATTGGTTACCAATAAAACTATACTACAAATATTACAAATGAGAGTGTGGCAGCGTTCAAGCTCACGCAGGCTAATGCAATTCTGTATTTTTTTTTAAAGCCCTTGTAGTTCCAAGTCATAGGATAATAATTCATTGTAATAAAGCATTAATTAGAGAAATGGCATATGAACATAATTGAAGATTTTATAAACATAATTAAATCCCATGTACTTGATCATATATACTTTAGTAGATCTTTATTTATTTATCAACTTTTTGTAAACTCACAACATTTACGAGAATGAAATTATCACCTCTGTACAATTTGACTTAATTTGATAAGATAATGAGAGCGGTTACTCATAAAACTTTGTATGATGAGTTGGTTTTTAGAAAGGATTTTTGTGCGGAGATCTTTGCATGAACGACTTAGACGGGTTTTTGTAAATTTTGGTGGGGATCGGTATTTTGGCGCTGGGTGGTAGGGGGGATTAACTGGAATGATTATTTGGGGGGTATAAATGTACTTGTCTCAGCTTTTTTCACAGCATTTATGCTGTTTTTGGCGAGGTATAATAAGAACCGAAACCATAATCCATGGTTTTGGTGGCAATACTACAATTCTATTATTTAGTTCTCTATTCTTGAATAATTTTATGGTGAAATAACTCCATTTTGGTCCATCTCTGTTCTTAAATATCACTATTCTTCATTAACTATGTGAGTTATTATTTTCATTCTAATACATCTTTATTTTTAATTCATGCTAAAGAATCTTTATTCTTTAACAATTCTACTCTGATGCATCACTGTTCTTAGGTCATGTAAAAACATCAATTGATAATCGAATTCCGCGACAACATGTGCTAAAGCGCAATTCGTTTATTATTTGTTTTTTTCTTTGGCATGAATCAAAAATAGAAATGCATTATAATGGAGATATTTACTCACAGGTTTAATAAAACATAGTGAAATTTGAGAATAGAGATGTACCAGAAATTGGTTACTTTACCATAGAGTTGATTAAGGTATTCTTTTTGCGGAGGGCCATATTTTTTGGGCACATAAGCACCCTCCACATTTATCCATAAATTAGGCTAGATTTTGTTAAAAAATAGTTACAATCAATTATTAATCGCAACTGCAAACAAAAATCGAAAATTTCAGCTTAATTGTGTAAATTATGAAACTTTTTGATATTTTTTGGAGAGGTAAAAATGTCAACAACTGCGCTGTCAAAGGGAGAAGCTGAACTTATTGTATACGTGGTTAAAAAAATAGTGAAATATGAGTGAAAATACGTATAAAGTACGCAGTCACCTTGGTAACAATGTGAACCAATTTGTAACGGACAAAAACAAGAATAATGTTAAAAATGTTGTAAAAACTGCGATGGATAACATAACCCCTTGAACGCCATGGCTACGAAAAATCGTCTGCTGATCACATTCTTTCAAGTTCTATCATGAATATTTTTTTAAACGTCCGGTGACTCTCTGTTTTTATCATTGCTACGAAATATTTAAAATTTGATGTAACGATAGGACAGCTTATATCAAACATCTATCATTATTTGATATATGAATTATTAAATAGAAATGTGAGCAGCAGGTCATCTTCATAAAGTGTCGTGTAAATTAGATGATTTCAAAGTTATAATACTTTTCTAAAAATTCGGTAACTTGGCTCGATATTTTTCCAATGGAATGGTATGTGTTTTTACTTTTTTGTATAAAAAAATCTATTAATTGTAAAATGTTTAAGTTCGTGAAAGGAATACCTTAAGAATAAAAAAAAGCAAAGAATAGAGTTTTAACACTGTCGTTAAGGCTTACAGGTACTGAAAATGACTGTCATATTCTAAAGTTAATTGCCCAAGCGAATGGATTAACTAATCCTGGAACTACGATCCTATAATCCTATAATCCAATGTGCTAGTAATTGCTGTACTAAAAAAGTTTCAAATTTCTTGAATGTACAGAATACAACCTCAAATAATCAAAAATTTTACTATAAATGATTTTTTCTTTTTTTAAATTTGTTCTATAAAAAACTAGAAAATTTTACGAGATTCTGCAAAATGGTCTTGAGTGTTCTTGAATTTTTTACTGCATTCTATCTTTTGCAAGAAATTTATATTTTCCGAACATACGTATCTGATTATATTACATAAAATTTGAATTATTATTGATTAAAATATTATCAATGAAGTCAATTGATTCAAAAATTACTCACGAATTTGAGAAGGCAGGTGTTTTCTCGAAGAGCCCCGACGCAGCCAGCAAAACTGACTATGAAGACAACTCCTCCGGCTATGACCATTACCAGGGAGATATTCAAAACCACATCATAGACATTTTCAACCCTGATTGATCCTGTAGCTTGCCATTTGTCGTAAAATGCGTAAAGACCTACGCCAATCAATAATCCTCCGAACAGCTGTTTTAAAAATAAATATAAAATGAAGCATAATCGCTGTCAAAAAATCCGATATTCATGAAAAATGTCTCTCATTCTGAAAAATGTTATTTCTTGTTCATTCTAATCTAAATCTTTTAATAATTATAGAAGAAGAAATCATATGCTTAATAAAAATCTAATTTACATAATTTAAAAGATCCATGGTTCAATTTATTTATTATTGTATGCATTTGTTCATTTTCGTAAATTTTATTACCCATTACTCATCGTTGATTATTTTTGTATTAGTTTATCTTAAGTTTGTAATTTTTAATTTTATATTTTAAGGTTAGGTGCATCTCTATCAATTTAATGTTGTACCGTGTTCAGGCATATTTACGATGCAATAAGCGATTGACAACAAAAGAATATCATTTTCCAAATCTCTCTGATAAATTAAATATTTTTACAAGGATTTTCGTTAAAATCCACTAATTTTACGTATGCTAATTATTAATTGCAGTGGAGAGGCGAGAATCAAGATATATAGATGAGTAATTTTCTTTTAAAGATGGTGTCCCATTGATGAGGTTTCTTTGAAAGATGTAGATTAATTACAACGAAATTTTTTCCAGCGATGGCTTTTTTAAGTGTAAAGTTTTTTATGTATTCATTTCCATTTGTAAAGTGACAGCATAAACAAACGCTGAACGATTTAGCTGCATTGTTGTTGTTCGTAAAGCTTACCCAGAAAATAAAATTCAGTAGAAAAATCATGTACTTTACACACGAGCTAACGTATGTAAAGTTATTTGTGCGTCTGCGATTGTACATTGTTGTTTAAGGATACGAAAAAAGTGTCCAGAATAATAATAAACTTTGTTGATAAGCCAAATTATTTGTCTGTAGGTTTACGATGAAAAATACCAGTCACATATATATGTCAATAACGAGAATGAACGATCACTCGACGATTGATTGCGAATACACGAAAACGTCGAAACATTTCGTTTTCATTTTACATAATGAGAATTCATACATTCTACGATTTACAATTTGTTACACAAAGTTTCCTCTAATAATTGTGCTTTTGTATCACTTCGCGAATGAGTCTAGAGTAGAAAATAGATATGAGCATTCTTTGACAGTTTGGTACTAATCCGCCATTACAACTTTGTTCCAGCGTTCCTCACCACCTCAAGCAACAAGCAATTTTGAGGTACGCGGAAAAACAGCTGGTTCCTTTTCTCTCCGTTCCGCCGAATTTATTTCATAATCTGCATTATCGATCTGCTGTTATCAATTTGCAGGTATAGCAAATAAATATTAACAAAACAATGATTGATAACAATTAATATCATATACTTCAGGACACCAACCAGATTTGAATCGATTAGGCACAGACATTTTTTTTATAAGTATTGTCCAACCGAGATTTAATCGATTTTTTCCATTTTTCGAGTTTTCTACATTTAAATTCCACCTCTTTTTCTTCCTTTTACAAAAAAATCATTCGTCTAATTGTATGATTTTTCACTATTGTGAATTTTTTTTGCAGTAGCGATAGGTCAAATTAAAATGAATATATGAATTGTCGGCAGAGTAAAGTGAGATGTTAGAAATTATCGGCCGAGCAAAGTGAGACGATCTGCAGGTCCGATAGAGACTAGATGGATTTCGTCAGGATTTGATATGTATCTTTTTAAATTGGTCACTACAAGCGCTTTTTGCGCTCATCTCTGTCGATAACTTCTGTTGTTTACTGTCGATAAAAAACGTTCCTCCGTATATAAAAAAAAACGGTTCAAAAGTTTACTTTTTAGTTTAGAAGATTTTTAAAGGAATTAATTTTGTCACTTTTGGGAAGAATTTGAATAAATTTCAATTTTTTTGACGCTATTAAATATCAGCAAATGTTTTACAAGTCCACAGCATATTCTAGTTTTTCAAAAACATTACATCATTTTTTTCAATATATCCTTTTCACCAAATGATGACATCCTCAAGTTGGAGAAACCAGTGTGAACTCAGCAGCGCCAATTCAAGTTCCAAAAATGTAAAAATAATTATATTCCTCGTCGTAAATAATAATTCTTATATAAACATAGTTCTCCAACGTTTTACAATGATTTAATAATGAATAAAAGAGTGTTTGATATTTTTTTTCCCCTGTTCATTTACTCTCGTTTGTTTCTATAGATTTGTCGTGAACAGCTGATAGCGTGGAACCGGGCAGATTTATTATGACAAATTGACAGTAATATGTTGTTTTTTTCTTGAACGCATTAAAGGATCGTCGTTTATAAAAATGAGGGCATTAAGGGTTTATAACTCGTTTGATCGTATCGTCAAGCAATTTTTTCGATTCAAGTACGTATATATTTGCATAGTAACAGATAAATATATAAAGAGAGTTCTCAGTTTCGAAATATATTTAAAAACTACACACAAATTCATCGAAATACACTTGGTCAATTTTGATTTATTTTGCAATTAATTTAAACATTTTAAACAGTTCCACAGAATCTGTAAAACAGCTCGAAGATGCGGTCAAAACAAAAAGATCAACGGTAGATCAAGCAGATGTAGAACGTCATGCGAAACTGAGCGACCGATGGTGGAATATCAATGGAGAATTACAAGCTCTGCATGCTCTAAATCCTCTCAGAGTACAATTTGTAAGAGACGGTTTGGCCAATGCTGGCTGGAAAGAAAAAAATCCCTCTCGTCCTTTGGATGGAACCAAAATTTTGGACGTTGGTTGTGGTGGAGGAATTTTGGCCGAACCACTGGCAAGAATAGGAGCCAATGTCACCGGTATCGATGCTTCCGTAGAACAAATATCTGCGGCTAAAGAACATGCCAGCTTAGATCCAAATTTGTGCGGAAAATTGGTTTACGTTCATGGCACTGTAGAAGAACTTGCTAACAAAGAATCTCAAACTTACGACGCTGTTGTGGCTTCTGAGATTTTGGAACATGTTTCTGATAAGGAGCTTTTTTTAAAGGTAGTACTTTATTTGGGATGAAGAAGTTGTATGGTTTTAAAGTTTGCATTGTTGGAAAGTGATGAAATATGTTTTAAAAATTATTTCATCAAAATTAATTAAATCAATTAATTCAGGGTGCATTTTTATGTGAATTGTAAAAAATAGCACATTTCGATACCAATATTTTTCAAATATTTTATGTGATGTTGCTGTGCAGTTTTTTGAATCTCTTCAATGATTTTTCATAGGATGCTAAACATGAGGTGTCAAAATGTCCCACAATTTTGGTTCCAGTGATGATTTCTCTTCGGTCCATCGGGAAATTAAAAAACCCAAACAAATTTTTAAAGTAGACACATAAAATTAATTCTTCATCTACTTTGGATTCATAGAACTAAAAAATGAATAAGGTGCACAAGTTTGATAAAAACAAAAGATAATTAAACAGAAAAAAAACGCTTTTATTTCATTTTTCAGCGAAAAAAGGTCTCAAAACTGAGTTAAAGGGCTTATCTCAGATGAAGGATTAAAAAATATAGTCACAAACACTATGCAAGAAAGCTTTCAATTCTAATGAGCAATTTTTTTTTAAATCGCTGGAACTGATTTTAGAAACATAGTTGCGAGAAAAATGCATCCAAATTTTTTTTCAGGTATACCCTTCCATGTAGCCAAAAAGTTAAGTTACCAATTAATAAAACGCAATATTCTACGAGCATAAAGTTGTAATATTAACGAGAAAAAAAACGATTGATCTTTTTGAAGTTCGTCATAGGAATTCCCCCTTAATCCATTAAAATTTGATCAATTAATTTATTCAAATTTGGAAAGGGTCCAATTTTTTCATATCCATTCTTTTTTGGACTTTTGAAAAGTTTTACCAATCTTAGTATTATAAACTTACAAATTTTGGACACTAATTTGTAACTTGTAATTTGTAACAAAAATTGGAGGAACATCAAATGTTCCTCCAATTAACCAATAATTAATTATTGAATATTAACATTAAAATTTACTAATAAAATGTTCCTCGTATGCGATAATAGGATTTATTTATACATTATTCTCTTCATTTTTTGATAACGAAGAAAATGGTGTATAATAAAGTTGCATTTAGTGAACATTTAATGATGAAAACTCTATAAAACGAAAAAAGTTTCGAAAAAGTGCAAAAAAGAAGTTTTTTAAAAACTTCTTTTTAAAAAAGAAAAAAGAAGTCTGGGGTTAATATCATTGAGCCCCTCACAGTTCATGGGTGATGGTTGAATCAAAAGTGCAGGGCATTTTTTATGTATTATTTATGTTTTGCTCATAGTAAATGTACATATAATTGGAACGACAATGAGAACCTTATTTTTACACCTAAAAAGATGTTTTACACTTAAAACAATTTTTTTATATCTAGTTGCATTTTGAATGATTTGTGACCCTGAACTTTGGGCAGTGACAGAGTTTTCAATTCGATTCATTAAATTTATTTCTTTAAAACAGTCTAATGATGGAACTTAGCATATATTTTCATTTTTTACAATAATCTACAAAAATCAATGGTACCATTTTTTGAACGCTTTTGCTGATGTGTTATCAGTAAAGACTGTTAGAACATGAAAAATGTGGAAAACCAGCATTACAAAAAACTTATGGATTTTGTACTGTTTTAAAAATGCATCCGATACATCTTTAAATGAAGTAAAATTCCAACCAATAATATGAATTTTTGTGCATTTTAGTCCTGCGTTGATATTTTGAAACCTGGTGGCTCAATATTCGTCACAACGTTAAACAAAACAATACAATCCTGGCTCGGAGGTATTGTTGCAGCTGAATACGTTCTGAAATTGGTGCCTGCAGGAACCCACGATTGGAACAACTTCATCTCACCAGATAAAACTAGACGGCTTTTAGAGTCTTGTAAGATTTTCTTACGATTTTCTTCTAACAATCTTAACCCTAGCTATACACTATAACTTTTAGTACCTTACTTACACACTATCGGTCTATTGGACCGACGACATTTATTGCTCTATAACATTGTAATAAATGCGTCTATTGAGGTTTAATTGTAGTGAAATCGAAACGCCAGACTCCGACCAATCCGGAGAAGCACTCAGTAAAACCAAAAAGTAGTTTAATAAAAAGTTATAACGTTTATGAAAAGGCGTGTGGTGAAAAAAAAGGTGAAAATGTAATGTTGCTGTCGATCCATTGGACCCCGTAGTGTGTAGCTAGGGTTAATTCTTACTACCGTTCTAAAGTTACAAAATAGTTTAATCTTTCTTTATAATTTATTAAAAGAATTCTTTTCATACGAGCCTTCAAACTTTATAAAATCTTTAAAATAAATAAAAAGGCTACGTTATTAATTTAGAAATCCACAAATTTGTCGATTAACCGAGATAGTTTTATGAACTAAAAGTTGCATTAAGTTATGGAATATGAAAAATTTAATCCGAAAAAATGTGAAGAGAATTTAATTATAACGATTAATTAGTTCTCCGTTACACGCGTCATGAGCAAAACGCTGCTTTTTTTTCTTTTTTTTATCAATATCCAAAAAATGGTATATGATGCATTTCTGGAATTTACATGAACATTTCTATGGTGTTTCGCAGAACGTATGCGCTTGTAATGATTTAACTCACGGTGTGATAAAAGCTCCTAAAGTTGATTATAAAATTTACAGTTTTTTTGGCGCGAGTGACAGCGGATTAAATAACTTATGAATCTTTTGTTGAAAAAAGTATTTTTTTCATTTCAAAAGTTCATTTTTTAATATAAAATTTATAACAACTCCAGTAAGCCCATAGAAATGCTATGTGAAGATCCCAGCAAAATTTGTATTTCTATAAAATTTCAGTCTTTAACGATTCGATGAAATTGTCAAAAATTTCAGCCATCTTCGAGATACGTGAACATCGAGTATCAATAATATAATAATTATACCGAATAGTTGTCAATGAATCGTTTAAATAAAAAATTGTCCAAAAACTTGATATCAATCAATCGATAAATCTATGAATTTTTTAATGAAATTTTTTTTAGAATAGAATGTTGACATCGTTTGATCAAAAACTTGGTTTTCCTATTATCATTATACGATTCGTGACAACAGATTTCAAAGATAATTGTGCCCATAAATATTACATAATGATTATTTGTACAATCAGGTGGTTGTAAGACTAAATTGATCCACGGTATGTTCTACAATCCATTGAAGAACGAATGGTTCTGGACAGCTTCAACCTCGATAAACTACGCGGTCCATGCGATCAAGAAAGAACAAACTAGTCACTGATGTTCGTTAACTGCTACGGAAATATTGTAAATATGAGATTATTGGCGAACTTGATGTTTTATTGAATTTATACAATAAAAAACATGACGAAATAAAAAAAATTGAGTTATGTTAAATAAAAATAAAAAAAATATCCATTTGATATGAGAAGAGTTCTGTTTTATCGATCGAACCAGAAAAAAATGCCTAAAAAAGCGAGGAACCAGCAACGATGAATTAAGTAAATATAGAAAAATTGAAAAAATCGAAACAAAAAATATAATCTTGATTCAATAATAAATCACATAAGTATATCGAGTCATCGAAGTTAAAAAGCTGAAAGTTATTCGAGGACAAACATTCGGTTTGACTCCACCCTATGTGAATCTGGCTTTGCGTGCTAAGCTCGACTTTTCCCGTCTCTCTCTTCTCATTCTCATTGCCTCGCTTCTCCAGTTGGCATTCGGAGCAGGCGAAGAGAGTAGGCAGGGAGCCAGTCGTATGCGAACCGCTGAGAAGCGTGCATTGTAATTTTGACTCGTGATAACAGTTCTTTGATTCGATACAGCTAGAATATTTGTGTTTCAAACTAAAAAAAAATATCAGAACGCTTTACATTGCAAAAAAAAAAACTCGCGTTTGTCGCAACGTATTTATCGTCTAGGTGTTTCGGTACCCAAAATCGTGAACGAATAAATAAGCAAAAAAAAGGAAACGAGAGTAAAAGCCTCCTGTTAAAAATGGTGCTTTCGGAGTGTTACGGTATTGTCAAGTACACCCTTGTCTTCGTGAATTTCATATTCTGGGTGAGTTACGTCAAAATAAAAATCGTTTTATTTTTTATTCTATAAAATTTCTTTATCTCAATTTTTTTCTCGATTTTGGGTCGGTGAATATTTGTGCTCGATAATTCTGCAACTCTCCCGCCAATGTTAACTTTGGGGGGCTCTCTATCTCCTTTCAAACCTTGAACAACCATATTACGTTAAAGCTGAATTCGCAGCGAGCACAGATTTTATTCTCAACTTTGGGGGGTTTTTTTTTTCATTGTAACGTTACTGTAGAATTTTTTAAAATTTATTTTACGATTCTAATTTGCATTCGGAATGTGCTCAACGGTCTCGCAAAGTCGTGATCACGATCGTTTCAGACTATTGTAATATAATTCTTGCTCTCGCGCCCTCACTCTCTCTCTCTCTCTCTCTCTCTCTCTCTCTTTCTCTTCTGCACATATATTTGCGTGGTTTTGATATGGAGAATTCTCTGGCGGTATTCTCGCTAAGGCCTCATATTTATGCGAGAAAAACATACTTTCAGTATGCATATGCACATGCTGTGGTATATAAACGACCAAACCGACAGAATTCGATAATCCACAACGTACATAAATACAAAACAGACATTTGTATTTATATCACACAGCTTTATTATGAAAAAAAAAAATGACGCTGAACCGAGACTCTCCTAATATTACGACAAGCTGCGCTGATGACGATTGTATCACGAACATAAAAAAAGCCTCGAAGGATGTATATGCTATATTTAATGTTTACGCGCACGAATTTCGTGAAAATCCAACATTTTCTCTCTAGCCTCAGATATTTTCCACGTTTCGTCATCGCTTATTTCTGAAACTACTGCTTATTGCTATTCTAATAATCGGAAATATCTCGTGGTTTATTGAGACTGGCATCAGAGTTTGACACCTCTTGTTAGCTTGAATGAAAAATATATTTATCGTTCGTCATTTATATTTTATTGATAAAAGGAAAAACATTTTTTTAAAGCGAGTATTTTTTATGTTTTCTCAATAAACTTTCCATAGTGAAAATTAAAACAATGTTTTTCTAGGGTTAATTTTGCATAATATTTTTTTAGAGTTATTTTCATGAAAAATAGAAAAATTACCCGAAAAGCAATGTCATGAGTGTATGCTTAAACTATGATAGAAAAATAGACAAAAATGTGATCGACCGTTTGACATTTACATGGGAAAATGTAATATCGATAAGCCTTATAAATTTAGCGTGATAATCTATTTGCTGATATTTCTCATTCTTAATGTAAATGCGAGCAGGTCACGCAGAGCTTTTTAGTAATTATTGAACGATGAGGTCGTAAAAGATTTTTATTCAATTTCGTCGATAGTAATTTAATTCAATGATAATTTCGCTGGTTACGCGATCGTAAAAAACAAAATCGAAAGTCCATCGACACTGATTCGAAAACATCGTTTAATTACGACAGCGTTAATAGTATTTCTATGAAATTTGTATTACAACAGACTACGATAAAGTTTTCTTGTTTTTGTTTTAACGAGTTGTGTAGCGCGAATCGTGTATTACGAGCATCGAAGAAGCTAATGATTGACGTTGAAAGGGCAATTCAGTGTATTCGAGTAAATAAATTGTTGGGTGAGTGATGAAACGAATTAATCTTTGTACTGATTAAAGCAAGTGCGTCGGCTTATTTAGGACAACTCACGTAATGCGTAGATAATGGCACCCGGTCGTTGTATATGCGCTGATTATTACAACGTTGCTTGAAGGGTTCTTTCCTCGAGAGCAGAGTTACACAAGATGATATAAACATAAGGTCTTGTAAGCATAACGTGTATAACATCAGGAATGGTCAAGCATTTAACGTGTATCAAAGACCTTTTTTTGTACCATTTGTTAAATAAATCATTTATTTCGTTCATAAATTTCAAAAAGAAAACTTTCAGTCGGACGATAACAATCCTTCGTGTACAAATCTATAAAAATTTTCAATTAAACTTTCAATAATGTTGCGTTGATTTAAAAAATAAGAAAGTTGAAAATTTCTTCGATCTTTTTTCAAATATAAGAATTTTTTAAAAACCAACTAGAAACACCGGAGATTTAAAACCTTTGTCATGGGTCTAGAAGACCCATATAATTTTCGTACTGAACAATGCAGTAAAAACTCAACATCTTTTTAAAGAACGAAAAAATTGCTAATAGTTTTTGAGCCTGTAAGGGGTTTGGAAAACAAATTAAAATGCTGGAGTTTAAAATTTTAATGTAGATCACATATCTGTAAGCGAAAGATTGACTCATAATTAGAGTAAATTGCGCGAGATATTAATGAAAATGTGAAGAGGCGTTGTTCTTTTGTTTATTTACGTCGCAGCATCATTCTTCAGTCGACGCGTAGCTCATCGACGTACATTCGAAGCATAATAATTCCAGCTGCGGTAGGGGTAGCTGTATCGATTGCATCTGGGGTGTAGAGCTCTCTCTCTCTCTCTCTCTCTCTCTCTCTCATTCACCCACACATGCAAGACAATCTATATACGTGTCTATCCATCTCATACGAGTTAGTTCTACTCTGGCAAATTGGAAAGCTTTCACGATGGGAGAGTTTAAAATCCGTGTAATTTCCGTTACAGTCAAGAACAGGAGTTGGAGAGAGGAGAGAGAGAGAGAGAGAGAGAGAGAGAGAGAGAGAGAGAGAGAGAGAGAGAGAGAGAGAGAGAGAGAGAGAGAGAGAGAGAGAGAGAGAGAGAGGAGAAGGAAGTGAGCCTGCAGGATCCTATATCCTAGCGAGTAAATGGGTCATGGCCCGGTAAACTTCCATGGTCAGCCATATTGGTCCAGATTATACATATGTATACATCTGACCCATTTGATACAGATATATCTACAACGATACAAACAGTGCGTGCACAGAACCAGTGGTTTCCATAGGAATAATTTAATTTTTGAAGCAATGAGATATTGGTCCAAGCCCTGTGTACATGCATAGGAAATTAGTCTACTTTGCTCCTCATTTCCTCATATATACATGTATTAAAAGTTAGAAATTGTAGTTCCAAGAATACTGGCAATTTTGCTGTGATTAATAATTAACCCAAGAACAATGTCGCTGCTAAGGAGCTTAGAAACGGGTAAAAGTGAGAAAAAAATATCCGACTATAAACATTGCGTAGGACGAATTACGAACTGTCTCTTCACTTTTTTTTTCTTGATCTTCCGGATAAAAATATGAAGGTATTTAGCGAGATATAAACAACTTAGGCATGACCTTTTGCGGAATAATACGGAAATAAAAATGAGGATTGAAAACGACATTTATGATTGATTTTTAGCACGTTATTAATTAAGACTGGTCGATCATTGGAAACATCTCGAATAAAAATGCATAATTTTCATGTGTTATGCAACAATGTCCAGCATATACATTCTTTTTTTTATTATTTTTTTGACCTCATCTTTCGAGTTATATATTCTTGAAGTTCGATCGTATAAACAGTAGTTTATGAAGCCTCTAATTTGTGCAGACAACTGTCAGAATTTCGTATCGAATGATACAAGACAGAAATTTAAAAGAACGAAAAGCGAATTGTTCTGATATTCATATATAACTATGTAAAAAATGTAAACAATGAATTTTGGCCTGCACTTTTTATTTTTAGAGATGTCTGAACAAGACAAGCCGATGAAATAGATGTCGACCATACGAAATATCGAATCAGCTGTCATCGTTGAATTCAATCGTTGAATCGGAATACTCATTTTAAGATTGTGATCTTTTACCATATAACATATTCTGTTATACGGAAATGTCGATGGTAGTGAAATTGTTTACATTTTTTAGTTTATGCCATTATGCCATTCCGGATTTAAACGAAACAAGCATGGAATATAATTCTTTAATCCATGTGCAAAATATTAATATATAGACTTCGGTGTTTCGCGAATAACCTTAATGTGCGTTAAAATTGTAGTGGTCATTTCTAATATTATCATTTTTCTGCAAACATTTCTTAATCCGTTAAATGTTTTATTTTTGTTTTTAGTATATAAATGTGAGTTTGAGAATAGTTTTCTTTTCTCTAAACAGCCCCATAAGTTTTCGTTTATAGTCACCGCATTTTTTGTGACTGTGTACGTTGCTCGCGATGTCTTGGCGTAGGCGTATCCCAGCCGCGTTCAGAGGAGAACCCGGAGAATGACGGTAATCAAACTGACGGTTCAAATAAGGACGTGGCCGGCTCCTTTCAGCAAGCATAATGGGCGTATAGTCGCTTGCAAAAGTTATCTGTTGTGGCTCCACCCGAAAAATTACACCTCTAATTAACCATGAAGAGATTAGCATCCTAGCTCGTTAGTACCTCGTTAAGAAAACTTTCGATCTCGTTAGCCCAGAAAATAAGTCGATGCACGATTTTTTTGTAACCACTCTTCAGCTGATTATTTTCGTAAATAACACGTACATGTTTACACGACTTTCCAACTCTTTTTATCTCTGCGCGGATCATAGGGGTCATTTTCGATCCAAAAATCCAGCAAAAATAAAGCCAGCTAAAATCATATGATCCGCGCAGGGTTAAAGAAACATAAAATACGAAATAATCGTGATTGAACAAAAAATATTTGTAATTACCTTGTTGATGTTATTCGCGCCGGGAAAATCGTCACTTGGAATAATAATCATATTTTGCGCGTTATTGAATTTCACTACTGAAGCTGTGCTCAGTTGTTTATTTATTAAAATTGCACACTTTAATTAAGGTATTCCTTTCACGAACTCAAATATTGTATAATTAACATATTTTTTTGCACAAAAAAGTAAAAATACATTCCAGTGGCAAAATATCGAGCCAAAATACCGAACTTTTAGAAAATAATTATAACTTTGAATATCGTTTAACTTACATGGTACTTTATGGAGATTACTTGCTGCTTACATTTTTATTTAATAATTCACATATCAAATAATGATAGATGATTGATATAAACTGTCCTATACTGAAAAAAGGGCATAGTGCTGAAAACGGAGGCGTAGTGCGCAGTTGGCTCACAAAGCTGCGCCCTTAGGTTGGATACGGCGAAACCAATGGCGTAGTTGACGCAACCTCCGTGCGTAATTGAAGGTATTTTGTTGAGCCAACTACGCCCGCAATTTGAAGTAAAACTTTAAACATTCAATAGAACCTTAACATTCTTTGAATAAAATTCAATAAATATCTGAAATAGTATCATGGCATTGCTCGGGAAATGCGGAAAAGTATTTCAGTCAATTGTATCAATCGTGTTTGGATTAAATGTATTGCATTGTGTAATTAAAACGTACAGTGATTGTACTGAACAATCATGATTTTGAAATGATTAAAAAATATTTGATTTTTTTTTTGATATATATATTTTTTGAAATATTTTTTATTTTATATTTTTGTTTTTATATTTTGTGACTTTCAATAGTAAATACGATTAAGGGGAGCAACCACTTTAGATGCTTTAAAAAATCAATTTTTTTTTTAATTTCATAAATCGTTCAAAATATCTTAAGAATACACCCTGAAAATTTCAAAACGATATTCGGATTCCTTCTAACGGTATGTATGTAAATGATAAAGACTCTCCGCTTGACTCCCAAGTGCGCTCAAACCAAACGCGTTTTTCTCGAAACGACATTTTTTTTCAATTTGCGGGAATCATAACTCAAAAACTAATTGCTGGTTCATCTTCAAATTTGAAACACGTTTACATAACATAATTTATTAAAACATGAACATAAAGTTGGAAAGATTAGATTGTTTAAAACATATTTATTATTGCAAAATGCCGGGGGAAAAAATGCTAAAAATCAATCATTTTTTTTTCAAACACGTTTCAACTTTGAATTCTCGATTTTTTTTCAAAATTTAAGTTCATGTTTTTAAAAAACATCTCAAGAATGTATAAAAATTTGTTGGACTATTTCAGATGCGAATTGCGAACTGCACAATTCCCGCAAATCGACAACGATGATGAGGACACGCCAAGGGACACAACGGATTACACCTTAATTAATGCATGAAATAACTTGAAAAAATTACCAGAGATGTATGAAAATATGAATAAATTATTGTCAGAGTTGCGGAAATGTCCGTTTTTTTTCACAATAAAAAAAACCAAAAAATCATTTAATTTTCGGTCTCCTAAAGTGGTTACTCCTCCCCTTAAACGATTTTTTACTCTCTCGGAAAAGCGTGTTATAATTAGACGGTAAAACCTTTTTATATCAGCGTACTTCAATTGTACGATAGGCTTTAAACCTGTTTGCCTCGTAAAACAAAGGTTTGAGGTTAGTTCGGGTTTCCTCGACGACCATCGGTCGGAGTCAATTGGTTAATGATTCAATGTCGGAGCCTTATGGGCAGACGGGCGGTGCGACGCTGACGCGAGAGCGCTCCGCCCGTGGCCCTCTAGCGGATTTCCGCCACACCAGAAATCCAGCCAGGGTATAAAGCTGTTTGGTTACAATATATATAATTCGTATTAAACAAAATTTATTGTTTGCGCAACGAAATTTTAGTAGCTTTAGCAAAAGATTTATTTGTTTGAATAGTAACAGAAGATTTCATCCAAATTACTACTAGGTAATTAGCTTAATCACAATTTGACGGTAATCACACGGTGTTATTGAATTCAATTCTCGCAGAGAAGTTTATTCGATGTTATTATTTTATCAAGTCACGGACAAACCGTATACAACTCAACCTCCGTGTGATTATTTTAAATTCAATCGATTCTGTGTCTCAAGTTTTGTTTTTTTTTGAATGTAACCATTTATTGCGGTTGTATCACATGAAATAGACTCAACTCAAATAAATTAAAATTTAGCGGCAAAATCGTGGCCTAGTTGTCTCAACGACATAACTTTCAATGGATCAACCACCCGGTGATTAACGGACAACACCACTGTGACTCCCTATTTTTTTCACATTTTTCAAGAATTTTTTTTTGTGGGAAAAAAAGAGATATTCGAAAAATTTTTTTTGGGTTTTGTTCCTTGTTTATTAATGTATCAAAAAATATTTTTTTCACATTTTTCACGCCGCATGGTGGCGCTGGGGAAGCTCTCGCGTCATTTCCGCAGTGGTTCGCGGCACGCAGCAGAACTCTCTTTAACGTCGATCTGAAAAAAAACACCGAGTGTTTTCGTTAATAATATGATATTTTGAAGAGAAGTACATAGGGATTTGGAAAAATATTAATTTTTAAAAAATAGGCACGCCTTTGAAATTAAAGAATGATTTTTGAGCAAAATTTCTCGTCGAAAATAGACTATAACTTTTATAATTATTGAGATATCGAAAAAATCTTATGTACTTCTCTAGATAATCTACTTTTATTGATACAGTAAAAATTTGAAGTCGATCGGATAAAAATTGCTCGAGTTCTGCTGCGTGCCGCACTCAAAAAAGTGGTTTTGAGAAAAACGCGTTCAAAGTTGGGACCCCGAGCGTCGCGGACCGCTGCACCGCTCCACAAAATATTCAATATCTACGAAAATAATTATTTTTTCGACCTGGGTCCAACGGCATTTCAATCTTAAAAGTATTTTAGATTTTTTTAAAATGGTTTTCAAAAAATCGATTTTTTGAAGCCGTCACAGTGGTGTTGTCCGTTAACTAAACGTAATATGACTATTGACGCAACGAAATTCGTCCAACCTCATCGCGTAATTGACAATACTTTAATTTTTTTTTCAGTGTATGGTCACATCAAATTCCAAAAATTCCGTAGCAATAATAAAAATAGTCACCGGACGTTTAAAAAAAAAATCCACGATAGAACTTGCAAGAATGTGATCCGTAGACGATTTTTGTAGCCATCATGTTCAAAAGGTTATGTTATCTTCGGCAGTTTTTACAACATTTTTAACGCTATTCTTGTTTTTGTCCGTTACAAATTGGCTCACATTTTTACCAAGGTCACTGTGTACTTTATACGTATTTTCACTCATATTTCACTATTTTTTTTAACCAAATACAATAAGTCCAGCTTCTCCCTTTGACAATGCGGTTCTTGACATTTGTACCTCTCCGAAAAATATCAAAAAGTTTCATAATTTACACAAGCTGAAATTTTGGATTTTTGTTTACAATTGGGACTAATAATTGGTTATGACTTTTTTAAATAAAATTCAGTCTAATTTATGAACAAATGTGGAGGGCCCAAAAAATACGGCCCTCCGTGACGGAAATACCTTAAATATTTTCAAGGCACATGAAATAAGGAATGGACGCTTAAAAATAAAATTCAAATCATAAACATATTTCGTCACAAATATGCTTTGTTGTTGTCGGGAATAATAAATCGTAAGTATGAATTAATCAACGCGGTCTCCTCAATTACTCAATTTTTTTCCATCCGTTTTTCGTCTTTCATTTCATTTCATTTTGTATTGTTTTTTTTTTCATTGGTAATATCTGTTGAATCCGTAATAAATCTTGTCTGACGCGCGTCTATTTATTTTCGGGTGGGGAAAGAATCGCGGAAAATACATGTGTTTGTCTTTTTCTGGGGCGATTCAATAATGCGTGAATCTCACGTTGAGTCGCATCCATCAAAACCTTAGGGTGTCAGGGTCACAATGGCAAAATTTGTGCTTTCTTAGCCACGATGTAGGTGAAGTTAACGCTGATTTATTTTGAGTTGTGATCCAAATTTAAGAAATTTACACGTGGGAGACAGACGAAAACCTTGAAATGAAACATTCTTTATTTTGTTGATCGGAAATAATCGAAGCACATGGAAACTTTTTTTCTCATTTATTTTGCAAGAGAAAAAAATTGTGGAATAAGGGGTCAAAGTACTCAATCGAACGTGATGCATACCAATTTTTTGAGCAGCGTATTTTGCCTTGCCAGGCCTATTAAACATTAAACAGTGAACTTCCTGTCTCCAAATCCCCCAGATCTACAGATAATTATCCCAGCATATAGAATTTGTCTTGAATTTATCCAGGAGGCCTCTCAGCAAAGGGTTCAATATTTTGTATATGTTCTAGACTGTATTTCGGTATACAACATCTCCTTAGTTTTCTCCGCATGTGGCTGGCAATAAAACTGAAAGCCCACAGACGTCTATAGAACGGGCCACTTGCGCTCTCTCTCTCTCTCTCTCTCTCTCTCTCTCTCTCTCTCTCTCTCTCTCTCTCTCTCTTTCTCTTTCTCTTAAGCCACGTACAGATCCACACACTTCAGTTAATTTTTATCTCACTCATGTTCATCCTCTTCAGCCCTCGAAACAAGTCTGCCCCAAGTATCAACATCACGCTTCTGTTTCGAAAAATATCTTCATAACTCGAGCATTATTTACAATTCTCGTGCTTGCATTTGGCCCTCTTAAACATTTGTACTTTCGGAACTTTCACTCGAAGAATTTTGGGCATAAAAAGAAAACAAGGAAAAAGAAAATTTCGGGACCCATTGAAATTCGGTAAATTTTTTAATACCCACGTAGGGAAAAACAAAACGAGAAAATATAGCTCTGAAATAAAATTGACATTTTTTTGTAGTTTCTGATCTTTGCTGGAATATTATTCAGTGGTAAAATTTTGTCGTTGTTGATACGTTAATGTTTTTTTCATTAATACAACATTGTTTTCATTGCAACAAGTACATTTTTTCAATATTCTAAATGTTTACCATTTTTTTTCGAATTTTTTCACATTATAAAATTAGTGTTTGATACGTACGAAAAATCTTGAGTTTTCAATATATTTTTGGAGCAAATTTCAACATAGTATTAACGAAAATTTTGTAGTTTTGGAAGAACAGTTTCATAAATACTCGTATTAGAAAACTTTGAGAATCATTATCTAGCTGAAAATCAGATAATTGGAAAAAAATTGATAAATTCATCGCAAATAATAAAAACATTATTTGTAACTATTGTGAACATTTCTTTTGCCTCAATAATTCGTTATTAATTTTTTGATGTTATCATTACCACTGAAAATCGATATTTGTAACACTTTGAAAATGGTAAAATTTTTGCAGATTCAATACTATTGCGAAGTACCGAAATTTTGATCGCTCCAATAATTACGGCTCCGAATGAAATATTACATAAATGAAGTTACAGATAAAAAAAACTGTTGCGTTTGAATATTTATAAATAAATTTCTGCATTATTTTACGTAATTTTTATATGTAAACAATTCAAAAGTTTAAAATGCATAAAAAAATCGAGAGGAAAAATCCTCCTCTTTGTTCCACACGTAAAAAATCTACTAGCCATTGTAAGGAAGACTAAAAGTGAGATAATATGCACAGAAGACGATAGATAAGAAGAGCAAGAGCTCATGAGGACTAGGAGTATAGGAGAGTTATTCAAGTTGGTAAACTCGAGCCTGGGGACTGGGAGCGTAAGTTCGCCAGATGTTTTCGCCTACACATACGTACGTATTTTCAGGTACATTGGGGGGCTAGCGTACAAAGTGTGAATCCGTGTGAAGCCTATGGGAAACACACGTGTGTTCCACGTGCGACCGTTACAACGACGTGCATTCACGTTTTACAGAGTGCCAGTGAGTATTTCTCTATACGCTTAAGAGAGAGAAATATATTACAGAGTGACATTCCCTTTGGTGTTCGTAAAATGGCGTGAACATCGTCACGAGAGTTGCTGAAGAGGAAGAGAAAAAAGAGAAAAAAGATGAGATGCAGAAAAAATAGAAGAGAGAATTCGAAACGAAAGAGAACCCTTGAAATTCCTGTCAAAATCTTGAATAGAATACATTCCTGGATCTTCTAAGGGATGTGTCGAGTGTGTGAAAACTTGGGAGAATGATAAAATTTCCGATATGTTTTTTTTTTTCTTAACAAAAACCGGTTATATTTCAGTGCATTATGTACACAAAGTTCTGTAGAACTTCCTCAAATATCAGAGCAGCTTTATGTACACATAGATCTACATAGGAACTGTGCATTGTATATATACGAATATCGCGTACGAGAGATAAAAAGAAAAAGAGCTTTTCGTCATATCCATGGAAACGACTGGGCACGATATCATACGCAATAAAAACGTCGGTACATATCGTCGTAAATGCGACTGTCTCCGATGCATACTCGATCCGTTCGATAAGCCCTGCGCACGAATTTTTCGTGCTTCGAATATGTATCCAAGTGACGGGGGTTCACGTAAAAATGAGTCATATACGAGAGACCACCTGCTCGTGGAAAATTCAATGGGGTTGTAAAGAACGAATTATTATATTGAGTCATCGACTTCCTGCTGGGGTTCCTTCTTTGTTTTTCATAATCATCCTAATTGTTGGTACAAATTTTCTCCCATGAATTGATTAAGAATTAACCAAGCCTGGAAATAATATTTCTTTTTATAACTTTGAGTTTAAAAAGTTTCGTACTGCTGGAAAAATTCAGGATGGGCTTGTACACGCTCAGGAAGAATACATTTCTTAATAAGGCCACAGCCTTAAGTGGGTATCTTGTTACGTCATTGCCATGAGAGCGTGGCGCCTAGTGTATCACTGTTACAACCGGGAGTCTTGTGTATCACCGATTTATGAGGACTGACCTCTTGCTCGCTAAGAAAAACAATAGCATCGTAAATCAAAGGGTTGTGACTTTCTCAAGCAGATCTACAGTTGTGCTTCTTCGTTTAGATTTATTTTGCAAATTCTGACATCTTATGACGATCTTCTATCTTAATGACGATTGATTTGTATTACAGCATGCCTTATTAACCTAAAAAAATATTAATAATAATAGATTTGCAAAACCTTCGACTGATAAATGCAAAATTCCACGATGTCATATTTTCATCGAGATTTTTCAAAGAATAATCCGTCTTTTTCAACCGATTTTAATGCACCGCGTCTTATTTTATTCCTCAAGAGATCCTCTACGAATTTACGATGTGGATTTTTTTCCGAGTTTCATCGTTTTACTGTTGCAGCCAATTGTTTAATTGGATAAAAAAAATGTTCATAAACCAATTGCTGTAATTTTCATATTAACAAGTTTAGAAAAAAACCTGCGCGGTAAATTCGTAGAGGATCTCGTGAGAAACAAAATAAGACGCGATGTATTAAAATCGGTTGAAAAATACAGATTATTCTTTGAAAAATCTCGATAAAAATATGACATCATGGAATTTTGCAGTTATCAGTTAATGATTTCGCAAATCCATCGTTATTAAATTTTTTTTAGGTCTATAAGACATTCTGTAATACACATCAACCTTCAATTGAATTTAATTAGTGCGTTGAGCTTTGCATAAATGTATTTTGAAAATTTAGCACTCATTTGACTAGTGTGAAGCAGCCATATTACCTTAATTATTTAATATTCTATAGGAAAAATGTACTTTGTAAATATGTGGGTAAATAATGTAAAAAGAAAACATTTCAAAAACTACAAAAAGTATTTTTGAAAAAATCAATAAATTCATCTTTTCCAAAGGAAAAAATAGCTTAGTTAATTGTTGAACAAATCGTTTTTTTAAACGATGTGTAAGTGACTTTGCGACATTAATATTGTTTAGAATCAATGTTCGTAATGCCTTGAAAGAATATTGAATTGTGTTCAGTCGCTTACGGAACGAAAATACTGATTTAAAAAGTATTTTTAACTCTTATCCAGTGGAGAGAAAAAATTTCATATTTCAGATATTTTATTTCCTTTTTTATGTGAATTGCAGTAGCTCCATTTGACACAAGATTTCTATATGGAACGTTTAAGAACATGAACAAAGAAAAAGAAGAGGAATAGGAATAAAGGCTTTAGCATAATATAAGCATTGAAATTTCCATATTTCCAGGCACTGGGATTGACTGCAGTTGTACTTGCAATATGGATGCTGGTGGACCAAACGTTCCTCGTGTCTCTGGCCCAGGAGCAGCAAAATTACAATGCCGGTCTCTATATTATGCTCGCTGCTGGAAGTCTCATGCTGGTCGTTTCATTCCTTGGTTGTTGCGGCGCCTTCCGCGAGTCACAGTGCATGCTCGTGAGCTTCTTCAGCTGTCTGTTGGTCGTCGTTGTTGCGCAAATAGCAGCCGGGGCTTGGCTTTACAGCAACAGCGATCGTCTCGAAGGATTGGTCAAATCATCGGTGATCAGTACCGTGAAAGTGAGTCTCAAGAATAACACTTAACATTATACTCAAACAATTACATTCTAAAAAATTACCATTATAATTATATAGAAAGGAAGAGAAAACATGAAATTCTTCTGGCTCAGATAACAATTTTAATTAAAATTACAATACAATTTCTTATTTAGTATTAAAAAATGTTGCTTAATGACTTAGAAATTTTTGTTTTAGAGAAAATGTCGTATTTTCAATGAAAATCTCAATATATTTTCAATTCTTGCTCAGCGTCACATCATTTTATCTAGTGTTCAACGTATTGCACTTGTGAACACAAATTTACGATTTTTGACTCTTATAATTTTACTCCGAAATAAGTTGGAGATTGGAAAAATTGGATAAATTGGAAATTTTATATCTACCATTTGATCATTTTATGTCGTAGCTTTCTCCCCAAACTTGGCAAATAGACATCGAATAAATTAGATGCAAGATTAGACCCAGGTGTGCTCAAGTGGACGTCTTTGATAAATACGTTTTGCCAAATACTTAAATTATGAATACAAAGAAGAGAATTACAAGATTGTATTGTATTGGGAGAACAATACAATTGTTTTGTTGCCATAATATATTTTATTTACATTTTCGTAAACGTGATAATTAATAGAATTGATTTTCTTAATTATTGCCGTTACATTGAACGTAAAAAAATCAAATTTGGCTTTCAGAACGTAACTGTCGTCTGATGACAAACAATCGACTCTTTCTTTATGTGTAAAAGATGTTTGCACACGATTTATCATTCATTTAATTCTCTAGGTTCTGCGTAAATTATGAGTAGGAAAAATTGCAATATTATCTTTAATTTACCGTTTCTTATATGTAATAATAATGAACGGAATCATTTTTTTTTTTCAATTATTTCGACGATTTTTAATACAAATATTCATACACGGAGAGAAATTTTTCAGAATATTTATAAGAAATTACGGCAAAATGAACTTTTATTTTATAATGAAACTTTTTACAGCGCTGTTTTCAAAATTTTATTGTGCCGTTTTGCAAAAATTCATAGACTTTTTGAAATTTGACTGTGCCGTATTACAAAAATTCATAGGCTTATTTCAAATACTGCAATGCTAATTGAAATCTTTAATTTGTATCTCGATAAATTAGCCCAATAAAATCTTTCGCACCTAATTTGTTGTGCAGGGCGCCCAGAAAAAACATCTAGTTGATTCAACTAGGATCTATTTAAATCAAATAAATTTTTTTTTGCCTCACCTCCAAATAGAGATCTATCTAACTTTAAAAAATTATTTTTTTTTATCACACTATATTTTTATATTCCTGATTGATGTAAAATTTAATATGTTTTCAAATCGGATATATTTTTATCTTAAAAATTAAACGAATATGAAGTTGAAATAAAAATAATATTTATATTTATAATAATTATAATCAAGAGATGCGGTAGCAGCTCGACGCCAAGTATTAAAAGAAAGTAGCTTGCGCGAGCCCTGCCGCACTCTTATATACTCGAAAATGACGGTTTTTAGGCATTTTCATTTTTATTAATACCATATTCAATTATAATATGATTCAATAATATTTTCATGGGTCTGCGACCCTGGGTATGTATAAAAATTCCCGTTCGACTTCTTAGATACAATCAGTAAGAATAATAAAACTACTTTGGTTCCCGCAATTTATGCACGTCCAGAGCACAATTCGTTCGCGAGAAATGCCTCGACGCTTCGCGCCACGCGGTGGCCGGAGCGAGAAGCTTTAACGTGAGTACTCGAATAAACTCGAAACTCGAATAACTCAAATAGCATTATCTATTTGAATTAAATACAATTTTCTAGCTGAAGCGAATATAAATTGTGTTAATTCAAATGAAAAAATATTCGAATAAATGATCCAAGTAGATCTAAATAGAACTTTTTTCTGGGTGAGCACGATAATTTTTATGATATTTATTTTTCCGTGTATTTAGCTTCTGGATAAAACAAAAAATTTCAATAGTTTCTGTCATGCGAACAATAAAACAAATCGACTTATCAATTTATAAACATCGAAGTGATATTTAAACACGAATATGCTTTGTAGACTGAATACGGCGAGATCGAGTCACGGAGCCAGACAGTCGACGCATTTCAATCGGGTCTGGGATGTTGTGGTGCAACAGGACCAGCTGACTGGGCCGGAAGTAAATATTCTCGGTCTAGCGGTTTGAGTTTAACGGTGTCCACGGATTCGAACAATTACTACAACATACCGGCATCTTGCTGCAAAGATAAGGACTCCGAAGGTTGTAATCTCTCGCGTCGAGTGAAAGTTGCCGATATTGTGAGCTCCGATATTTACGATGAGGTAAAAATCGATTTTTAAGCGTGGGTTAATGTGTTTTTTGTTATTTTTTTTCGATTCGATATAAATTGAAGGCGATTGCTGTAATTATTCCCCTTTTTTCTCGTTTCAGGGTTGCGTGGATAAACTGGTAACCGCTTTGAAAAGTCAAACGTTCACAGTGTTAGCGGTGACGATCGGAATTGGAATTCTCGAATTGATCGGGCTCATATTTGCGTTGATACTATGCTGCGCTATTGGTTCATCGGATCGATACAAGGCTTAAGGGGATTTTGGGAGAAGAATAAAACAAGAAAATGGTAATTCGTAGTCCTCCTCTCCATCGCTAAACATCTACATCGCTGGTCCTCACCCTTTTCCAAACAAAAAAATCCCACGGCTCGTAATAACGCTGATTTATGATTTATTTCATAATATTAGTTCTGTGCCAAGATTCGTGGGGCAACTTGTCCGTCTGTATGTGTGTCTGCGTGTGTGCATGTGTGTGCGTCTGTTCTGCGTCGTTGTATTCGACAATCCGGTGATTTTTGTCGTCCATGGTTAATAATTATCACGTGGACAGGCATTCGCTGATAGAGACACGAAAAAGGAAGAAAAACAAAGCCACAAACAAAACTAACAGCACGACGCTTTTGTCCGACATAAGAGATTAAGAAAATGTCGAGAACCATCGGTATTAATTTCCATCGTTATTCAATAATTATATGGATTGACCATCCCTCAAAAATATCGTCCACGAATGAAGACACGCGATTATTTTTGACGAAATAGAAGAAAAAAACAAACAAAACTTTAGCAATCTCATTAAAAACCAACGAGATGAAAGAAAAAGATGAGAAGGAGAACAAAAAATATGAAAACAATACAAATTCGTTCAGTCTATGATAATTCTACCAAAGATTTATGTTTCGTTTCGCGTTGATCGACTTTCCACTTCATAGAATCTCAAAAAGACTGCTTTTCAACGTGAATTTAAAAATCTATAGTTGAATATCGACTGAACTCAGCTTCGATCAACGCTTGTATAGAGAAATTGTATAAAAAAAACGAAAAATATTTGGATATTAATATTATTATTATTATTTTTGCACAATCAACATTTTCGAAGGATAATAATTCTGTTTTTCTTTTTTTTTTTCAATATTGACCGCACTCGATATTTCGATAAACGTACAAGGAGTATCATTGATAATACGAAATTCGTTCTTTTCAATAATCTCAATTGTGTGAGTTAAATTTCCATTTGTCCACCAATACTCCGAACTGAATTGTTGTCTTTTTTCGATATATATACATATACACTTATATACACTGTACATCAACTCGAACATGGCTGACTTGAAATTTCTGTACACGTATTTATTTAGCAATAATTTGCACATACGCCAACTATTTGCGAATATGAAAATTAACACGTTTGTATGCTTTGCAAACTCTACAAAAAGAAACTCTATATATCGTTTTTGAATATATATATTTATACACACAAGATGATTACACTTTTTATTATCGTGTAATTTTTTTTGATAAACAAGACGTTTTTTGTGTGAAATTGTCTTAACGCACGATTGAAAATGTTTGGATGAGTAAAAAAAAATAAAAGAAAATCGATATTTTGGTTGCCCAGAGTTCGTGTTCAGTGGCACTTTCGAAATATTCTGTTTCGAGTCTCGATGATAATCATTCTGTGCGCCTCATCGTTACGCCATTATATTCTACAACCATGACAAAGATTTAATGTTTCAAGAGATGGTTATATATGGATATATATGAGGCATTCCACGCCATTTCGAGCGGCTGTGGCGCCTCGATCATTTTTAATTTTCCTGAAATTTTTTTATAAAATAGTACCCCATGGAAAGAATATTCACACCAATTTTTAGATTTTTATCTCACGTCTTTCAAGAGTTGTAATTTAAAAAAACAATCCAGATTTTGGACAGTTCGGAAACGTTCTAACGTCGATATCTCTTAAACTAATCGACATATCGACAAATGTCAATATATCGATTTTTTTCCTTTCAGTTCATACTTTCATGAAAAAAAGGAAAACAATTATCAATTATCGTTGTCAACGTTTTTCTGCATCTGAAGTAAAAACTGTTTTTTTTTTGAAGACGATTGCCATTTTTTCAAAAAATTCTCTAATATGGTGTGACCAATTATACGATTTTTAACGCTGGTTTGATCATGGGTCCATTCTTCCTTCTATTTTTTGTTGAATAAACTAATTTTTTTTAATAGAAATTTAAAGTTTTTTGTATCAATAATATTTTAATCAAATACATAACCACTTGCATAGTTTATAGGCCTAGTTTGATTGTGTTCAAATGGGTGTTTCCAATTTTCATCGAAACTTTTTTTATCAATTTTTTTGTCACCAGTAATACTGGTAAGTATTAATTACATTTACAATTAGTAATTATAGTACTCATTTTACAAATTTTAGTCAGTTGCAATAAATTAAAGTTTTTTTTTCAATACTTTTCTAGAAGAAATGATAGAAATTCTAAAGTTTTCATTTCATTCATAAATTCATTCATTCATAAATTCTAACATAATTCATAATTTCTATTATTTCTAGTAGAAAAGTAATGGGAAAACAAAATTTTAAAAAAGAAATAGAAATTCTTACACAATTCATAATTTCTATTATTTTTTCTAAGAAAGTAAGGGGAAAAAAATTCTTTAACTTATTGGATCTGACTAAAAATTGTAAAATCAGTACTATAATTACTAATTGTACATGTGTACTATAATTTAAAAAAAAATTCGATCAAAATTGGAAACAACTATTTGATCACAATCAACCGAGGTTTGAAAATCATACAATTGGTTATATCTTTCATTAAAATATGATTCATACAAAAAACTTCAAATTTCTATTTAAAAAATGTACTTAATTCAAGAAAAAATGGAAGGAAAAATGGTCCCACGATCGTACTACCGTTAAAAATCGTATAATAGATATTTTTTAGATTGGTACTATTTTAGAGATTTTTTAAAATTAAATATGGCAATCGTTTAAAAAATAATAATTTTTACTTCAGATGCAGAAAAAACGTTGACAACGATGATCGATATTTTTTTTCCTTTTTTTCATAATAGTATGAACCAAGGTGAAAAAAATCGATATATCGACATTTGTCGATATGTCTCGATTAGTTTAAAAGATATCGGCATTAGAACGTTTCTGAATTTTCTAAAAACTGGATTTTTGAAAAATTGTAACTCTTGAAAGACGTGAGATAAAAATCTAAAAATTGGTGTGGATATTCCTTCCATAGGGTACTATTTAAAAAAAAAAATCAGGAAAATTAAAAATGGTCGAGGCGCCACAGTCGCTCGAAATGGTGTGGAATGCCTCATATTATATATATTATATGTATAATATATATTTTAAGAGAAAAAAAGAAAACGTAGATGAAAGAGTGTCGATGCTAGATCGACGAGAGTCTTCGTTATGAAATGGATGCGTAAAATATGGTTTATTACCAAAATTTATGCAGGCGTTTAAAGAGCGCACGCGGGCATGAAGTTTAATGCTTATAACATTATTTAATACGTGTATTTTGTCACCTGAATTTAAGTTCGTGTTTACGTTTAGCGCTTTTGAAACTCTCGATTAACGCGAGATCTTTCAACGAGCCTGCATTTTTGCTGATTATTAATTCTCTATTGGCATTGAAGTGTGAGTCGTAAAGCAATGCAATAAGTCATAAAATTTAGTTCGTACGTATAGCTTACTTCAAAGATTTATATTATTAATATATAAACGAGCAAGAAATAATAAAATAAAAATCCTTTAAGCTTAAGACACGATTAAAAATTAGTTTGCTTAGATTTATGATTGCTGTATGATTATATACAAATGATCGGAAACCATCGACGCCAATAACCGATGATTCAAAACTTCGGAATTCACAGATCATTCGAAATGGCGGTCTCTGATCTCATTCACTTTTTCATTTTCGCACTTTTAGCTATTATTTATAATAATGAGAAAAAAAAGGAATTTGAAATAGACTCGAGACAAAAACGAGCTAAAGTTATCGCTAAAGAACTTGGATGTTTGTGCGTAAAACAGCAATTTCTGGTCCATTCTATAGTAATATAATATAAATATATACATGTATGTGTGTACGTGTGTGTCCTTTGACAAAAAAAATTATATTTTCGTAACCGAAGAGTACGCGCATTTACTTTTATATAAATTATTGTACTCCCAGGCTGCATTGTATAAATACCAATGTCCGAACAAAAACAAAACAAACCTAAACAAAAGAATGTCCGAGTCTTTTTTTCCATTTACTACTAAAACTATTCCTGTACAGCAAAATTAATGGTAAAAGGAAAATACTTTTTTCCCAAAGTAAACAAAAGCACAGCTGTCATTATTAACCCTGGAACGGGATCTAAAACGACCCAAATTTTTTTTATTAAAAAACTTTTTCCACTTTTCGAAACGTTTTTCGTTTTATAAAATTGTTATCATTAAATGATTACCAAATGTGATTTTATCATACACCATTCTCTTCGTTATGAAAAAACGAAGAGACCGGTATATGATTAAGCTTTGTTATCACATACGAGGAGCATTTTATAGTAAAGAGAAGATTGGGGTCGTTTTCGACCCCGTTGTAGAAGGGCCTCGAATTAACCAATTTTTCAATTTTTAAACCTGTAAATGGTTTTCTCGTAAATTTAATTTTTGGGATCTAAAAACTGCAACGAATTTTGGAAGCCGATAAAGGCCAACAAATTTTGGATATTTCTGAAAAAAAAAAAAAAAAAAATTTCGCTGCATTTTGTCCATGCAACGATGCAAGTATCGAAATCGAAATCACAATATTTTCGAGATGCATTGTGAAGAGTCTGTACGAGTATACTTTCGAAGATGGTCCTTGAGAAAAGGCTCGCACCTAGGAGGATCAGCTTCCTGCATCCCGCTCTGTAAATCTCGAGTGGGACACCCACGCTACTCTAGAAAAGGGATCGGTCAGTACTTTCTCACTCGCTCTCTCGTTCCTGAGCGTTTCTGAGACGACGAGGGAGAAGGAAAAGAGACGGAAGGAAAGAGGTGGAAAAACCGGCGAGGTATATCGGACGGAGTAGGGGATACGCAGGTGCGGCCTCGATACTCGAGTGTTGCTGCACCGTTGTGTTCTTCGGACCGCAGTACGGCGACAGAACGACGTTCGGTTTTTTATCCGCTATACTCATATACACACATTGTGTTTCACACAAGCATTGGAATGCTTGCGCGTGCTTTTTCTTTCCTTTTTTTTACATCGCTACTCCTCCACAACTCTTGAGACACGTTTTACCTGTTGCTCCCTAGGCAGTCGTGTTAAAGTTTGAAGGAAAACGGATCGTTTGTGGGAAACGTTCGTGGTTCAAAAGATCGTGTTTGAATTAAAGAAGGGAGCAGCGAAGAAAAGAAAAATTCGTCCTTTAGAATCATCACACGGATTCTCGGCAGCGAGGAACGTCCGAAAATATACGTGTATATGAATTTCTTGGATCGTAAAAACAAAAAACCGTTAGCGACAGGACACAAAGTTATTCCAGTGAAATCTCCGATGTTCCACGTAGAATTTTGTTATAATATTCATAACACGTTCTTAACGCTGGACGCGTCCGGGGATCGTACCCGAAATTGCGCAATGCCGACTTCCTACGTCCCTACTTTCATTGCCTTCTTCACACACACCACTTAATTTACTATCAGAACGTTTCTTCTTCTTCTTCTTCATTTTTTTGTTCTTCGCGTGTCACCAATTTCCGAGCTATTCTTGACGACAAACCAGTGAATCTGTGTAGTGTATTTGTGCGGAATATAGACGCGTTGTATACCAACATTATTCGAGACGACAGATGATCGAGGAATAAAAATTCTTCGCTCGTGACGCTCGTGACACGAGCCATGTAGTGTCGTCTGCTGACGAATCCGTCGATTCTTTTTTGATTCACCACTCGTTTTTTTCTTTTTATCGTTCGTGTACGCAGGCTTAAGAACCACGAGATTTTTAATCATGTAAGTTATCGATATATTCTTTAGTATTATTGTTTTATTGAAAAGTACCGTGGGGAAAAAAAATCATCACGGATTTCACAAATACGAGCACTTCACTCAGATTACCTGTTGAGATACAAAGACGCGTGGGTTCTTCGAGAGTTTTATTTTTCTCTCGTCCTCTCAGCTGTACATTTTGTACCTGCTGAGCTCTCTTACATACACAATGAATCATTGTGCAAGTCATTTTCTACACCGTTTTACTTTTCGGTCATAATTATTCGTTCAAAAAATTTCGCGAAGTTTCCATTTGAACTGATTTTTTTGTACTCGTCGCAAATTTCATAGATAAGAGTTTCAAACAATTTTTCCATCTTTCTATGAAATTATTTATCGCGCTTGGACTTCGAAGAAAAGGAAATATTTGAATAGTTTTTATATTGCTCTAGTAAATACTGACGATACTTTTTTAGAGCTATTTCTGTGCTCGCGATAAGAGGTAAAGTTGATTGTGGAGAGTTCGTAATTTTAACGTACAAGCCTATAATTTTACTTGTAACAACTGCTCAAAAAACAGTTCATTTTCTACTAAAATAACACATAAATTTAATAACTTTTAGTTCAGGACATTGGTAATTGAAAGAACAGGGTGTGTCTCGAACTTTTTTTTTAAGAGGTTTTCTTAAATTTAATTATAGAATTTATTATGATATTTTCATTGATTTTAATATTATTATAATTATTCCTACATTCGTCTTCATTAAATTTCTCCACAAATAGTAATAATAACGTTTAATGAGCAAAGAATAATTTACTGAAAAGCTAACAAAAAAATTTTCCGTTGAGAACGAAACGATTTATAAAGTATAATTTTCAATCTGGATCGCGAAATAAATACCCCCACCTGTTTCGAGATAATACAGACTCGACGAGCGCTCGGGACAGCAGGCGACAGAGCTGCAAATGTATTTGTCCCAAGACTCTACCAAGTCTCTTGATTACAATTCATAATTCATAATATATTACGAAATATCACGTATTATTAATTAATACTGCCGCTTCAGTTCATTCATCTCGACCTGTTGCTCGATTCAGTGCATACGGGTAAAGTTTTTTTGTGTAATCTTCTATCTCCCATTGAATTCGTGAACGAGCGAGAACTACTTTGCCATGAACTGCTCCGAGTTCTTCTCGTGACTCATCGGACCGTGGTACGAAGAAGAAAGAGAAAGAAAGAGAGAGAGAGAGAGAGAGAGAGAGAGAGAGAGCGAGAGATTTCGAGCGCGAAGAATCCTTGCATACAAAGGTGAACAGTTTGAAACCGGTTTGCGTCCATTTTTTTAAACATAATTTTTGTACACTACGAACAGAGCATTCGAAGATTGTGTGCTTCCATTTTTTCTATTTATTTTTTATTTCTATGAGTCGAACACTCGAGGACCGCGATGCTTTTAAAAAACTTGTTATTTTTTTACATGGTTCCCCATTGGCAGCAATTTTACTTTGTGCTTGAAATTTTCAAAAAATCAATTTTTTTTTATTACGGATTCTTAATCTACATGTAAGTAGAAATAAATCTGTCGAAGCGTTTCCCGGATTTCGAACGTTTACGATATTTTAAACGCGTTTGAAGTTGACACTGTGAGCGCGCTCTGACCGTCTCAGCGGACTTTAAACGCGTTTTTCTCGAAAACACGTTTTTAAAAATGGCTGACATTCTCCTGACCGCTGTAATTAACATATCGACCTGAAATTTGGAGAGCATACTCAGAAAATATGTCTTCACGGAATGACGGATCGTTTTTTCGATAGATACATTTTTGCATTTATTATTTATCTTTTTATGCGAAAAAAAAACGCGAAAATTCGATTTTTTTTTTTTAATTGCCGCCATTTTCCGAAATTTGTACTAAACGAAAAACCCATCCGTCATTCCATGACCAAAGGGTCACAGATTGATAATATGCTTTGAATTTGTGATTCAGATCAACAAAGAGGGGGCAGTGATGTCAGCCGTTTACCTCCCGCGATTTGAGGACCTGTTTTCGCGGAGCTGCAACGGCTGCCATTTTGGTTTTTCTTTTTTTTTTTTAATTTTTTAACGTTCTGTATATCATGAATAAAAGCAAGAAAAAAACCGCACTCAAAAAGCTTTACTCGTTTCCTTTAAAAAAAATAAAATGTAAACACCTGAAATATGGCACTCCAAGGGCAAAGTCTCCGTTAACGAGAAATCTAAACATAAGTTTTACGAACTGTCATACAGAAGTGAAATTGGTTATACGTTTCGCGAAAGAGACACTTACGTTGAAGAACAAGAAACTTTCCTTTTTTTGTGCTTGATGAAAATTTACGATTGTCATTCTTTGCAGGCTGAATATGTGGTCTCTGAAATTCGGTCAAAGCAATATATCGTGGCTATTGATTTGCGCTCTCGTGGCGAATATTCGATGTTACAACGAGGAATCGACATGTGGTGACAGCAATTGGCACAGCCTCGAAACCCCTGAATCTGCGAGAGCGAATTGTGGACCAGCTTTTAAAAATCGTTGCCACTGTAGTATCACTTGCTATGACGGACGTCATCAGTACGTCGTTAATTGTACAAATTCAAATTTTACTGATGCCAAACCGCTCGAAAACCTTCCCAATGTTACCGAAGTTCTCATATTCACCGGTAACAATATCGAGAAATTACCCTGGAACGTTTTTGGCACTCGTGACATTCTCAGTCTTCGTGTTATCGATATGTCGAGCAACAAAATTCGTGAAATACACGGCAAAAGCTATCATCATGTACAAAATGTTGAACGTCTTATTCTCGATTTCAATGAACTCTCGTTGGACTCAGAAATCGATCATCCACGAGTATTCTCCAATTTTGCTTCCCTTCTCGAACTTCACTTGACCGATGCCTTTGAGGATGCTCCACAAAATGGCTCCGTTTGGACTACCAGACCTACCGATCTTGCTACATTTCTTCACGATATATTCGTCAACAGGTAAAACTTAACGGGTTATATCTTAGTTGTGCTCGGGAATTAATTAAGAGATTTTCAAGATTTTTTTAAGCCGCATGTTAAGGTATATACTGTACTACATGCTAGTCAAACGAGTGTTAAATTTTCACAATTCTTTTATGCCAAACTTAATGTACTAATTGAACGTAGAGTTAGTGGATTTATATCACAGCATGTCTTATTACCATAGAAAAATATTAAAAACGATAGATTTGCGAAACCATCAACTGATAAATGCAAATTTCCATGATGGTACATTTTCATCGGAATTCGTCAAAGAATAATCCGTAATTTTTAACAGATTGCAATGCACCACGTCTTATTTTGTTCCTCAAGAGATCCTTTACGAATTCACCACGGAGATTTCTTCTAAGCTTGATCGTTCCACTGTTCCAGCCAATTATTTATTTAGCGAAAAAAATCTTTCATAAACAAATTGCTATAATTTCCAAACAAATAAACTTGGAAAAAATCTACATGGTGAATTCGTAGAGAATCTCTTGAGAAACAAAATAAAATGTGGCGCATTAGAATCGGTTAAAAAATACAGATTATTCTTTGAAAAGTCCCAATGAAAATGTGTCATAATGAAAATTTGCCACTATCAGTTAATGGTTACGGAAATGCATCGTTATTAATATTTTTCTAGGTTAATTGAACATGTCATCTTACAAATTGACGTTCACTATGTATAATTAGTGCATTAAACTTGGTATAAAAACATCGTGAAGTTTTAGCACTCATTTGACTAGCATGCAGTAGAGTATTTACCTTAACATCGTTTTATTAAAATACACTATACAGTATCAATTATTACATATTTTGAGGTACTTATATAAATTTTTTTATGAAAAAAATTTCACTACTGGGGAAAAAAATTTCACTACTTTTTTGAACATCACTCGCGGTGAGCATGATATCTCTGGAACGGTTTATTTGAAATAAAAAAACCAAAAAGATTTCGTTAGTATAATAATAGGTGTGCAAGTAGAAACTCGGCTTTTTTTGGTCAAATTCAACTTTATCGAAAAAATACTTGTTACAAAGATTAATAATCGAAATATTCGCCATTACTATCTATTGGCAGGGTGCACGAAAATACTAATACTATTCAATTATCAGTGTGTTACATATTCATGCATACTGTCAGCGCCACCTAAAATCATGCTCCGCATTTTTTCAGGCTTAACGTATACGCAATACACACTTATTTTTAAAGTAGTATATGTACGTGCACCCAGCCAATACTCTTTTGCCATTTATCGGGTTTTCATCCAGTAAAACTTGAAGTTCTTCGTCTTCAAATTTTTTTACCGCACCTGGACGTGGATTGTCCTCAAGACTAATATTTCCATCACGAAATATTTCAAACCACTTTTTTACTGTTGAATGACTCACAGAATGTTCACCCAAAGTCGAATTAATCAATTCCATTGCTTGAGCAGATTTTTTTTCATTTGAAAACAGAATAGAATGCAGTGGTGTAAATGTTGCTTATCGACATCCATCTCATAAAATTTATACACATGGAATGACAGCTTGTAAATGACTGAAACTTATGTCATAAAAACAGCAATGACTAAGCTACATATATCCAAAATAACGGGCGAATTGGATGTGTTCAACTATATTTTTTGATGCAACCAACGTCAGAGACGAGTTTCAACTTGTTTCTATTACTATACGCTCTTTGAGAACGAAGGGTTTAGCGAAATTTTGATTAAAAAAAAAATCGATTTTTTCGAAAAGTTCGATTTTTGAGGTTTCAAAAATTAGGTTTTTTGATCCAAAAAAATATAAATTTTAGTCCAAATGAAAATTCCCTCGTTCACGAATAAGTCATTATAATTAAAAACCAGCTCGTGAAAGATTCAAATCGATCGATTAAATTGCTTTCGAGAAATCGTGCTTACCGCAAGAACATTTTTTAAAAAACATGATTCCGAGATAATCGCGTTTAAAGTCGTCGATCGCTGCGCTCGGAGACTCGCACTCTCAAGTAGCGCGCGTAAATGTATTCGTTTTAGTGCTCAGATTCTTATAATATTTTGGGAAAACGTTCTTAAGATGACGTACTTTGAGAAAATGCAAAAAAATAAATTTCCATTTTTTCAACCCAAATAACTAAATACAACCCCTTAACGGGAGAAACCAGTTTAGGAGGCCGAAAATTTGGTGTTTTTTGTGAATTTTTTTAACAGGGAAATCATAATTAGAATTTGTTTAAACTGGGAGGATATTTTATTCATGTTTTGAAGTACACTTTGTAATTTTTTCAAGTCATTTTCGCCGGAAATAGTGGAGTTAGAAGCTGCTGTCCATGGACGATCGCCATCCGAGTTTTTGGCTGGTGGGCATTCCTGAAGTCACAATTTTTATCTGTAATCATTACAATTTTCTTTTTTCGTTAACAACATATTTCCTAAGAATATGAACCTAATTGTGATCAAAAAAGTTGAAAATTGCATATTCTTGAGGTGTTTGAACACAATGTCATGTTATTATACAATGTTTTTTTCACCTTTTTTGCATTAAACAAAATATTTTTAATAATAATATCATCCCAGAGTTAGGTTCATATAGATTGTAATTGAATAAAGAATGTTCCCACAAATTTTCAGAACGATTGGTCAATAACTTTTTGAGATAGAATGCTCACCAGTTGAAAAAAAGTCGTCCATGGACAGCAGCTTCTAACTCCACTATTTCCGTCGGAAATGACTTTAAAAAATTACAAAGTGTACTTCAAAACACGAATAAAATATCCTCCAAGTTTAAACAAATTCTGATTATTCCTTCCCTGTTAAAAAAAATTCACGAAAAACACCAAAATTTCGGCCTCCTAAACTGGTGTCTCCCGTTAAACCCCTTGCACACAATGCTTCAAAAATTAAAGATGCCTTAGAATTTACCTTCAAACCAGTACAAAGTCAATAAAGACCGGTGAGGTTCCACTTTTGTCTGTTCTGATTCGCTCAAAAAAAATTTAATCGAACACACTGAACGGTTGCTGAGTTACAACGGTTTATATTTTCACGAATTTGACACATGCTATTATGGAAAATGAGGATCTTGACCGAGAAAATAGCAGAAAACAGTTCTAAAAACAGTCTAGTATTTGGATCGATGAAAATGTGTACAAAGTTTCATCAGTCTACGCCACACTCTTCTAAAGAAATATAGTTGTTGAGTTAAATTTGGGACATTTTTACTGCCACAAGTTTAGGCTTATAAATCAATAAAAAGACAAATAATACGATCAAAAATATTTTTTGAGTAAAAAACAGTTTTCTAGGGGTAAATCTAAGGCAGCAACTATTTATGGGTAGATTCACAGAGAGAGAACACGGATATTTACGTGTGTAAAATATCATGCACTTTAATCTGGGACTGTACCTGCAATGCATCCTTAAATACGTGATTTATGAATTAATAATCGAGAGAATCAAATATCTTTCAGCAATCTGACGCAGCTGATAAAGCTGCATTTGGAACAGAACGAAATATCGGAATTTCGTGATCCCAACGTATTCTGCGATCTTCCAAATCTCCGGGATCTTCATCTCGGCGACAATGCTCTAACCGCACTGCATTTCAATCTTTCGTGTCTTCATAACCTGCGTTTTCTCGATTTGCAAAGAAATCATTTCAGTCGTGTCTTGGATCGTGATTTACGAACATTGGATACATTTGCAAAGCACAATCAATCGGTCACGATCGATCTCACGAGTAACCCGTTTGAATGTTCATGCAAATTGAATCCTTTCATCAAATGGATGAGGAAGACGAAAATATCAGTAAGGAACGAAAATATACTGAGGTGCATAGAACGTGAGTACAACTATTAGTAATTTTCTATGAATACGTAGAGTAAAATAGCGAGTTTTGTTTCAAATTGATACTCATTGATTTTTTTAGACGGACAAAAAACACTGCGGCCCTTCCAAGAGACGAAGAATTGCCCATCGAAGCTCGCTGCCTCGAACAGCCTGCGAGGAAGCGCAGCTGCAATAACGGTACTTTCACTGCTCCTGGTTGCTCTCATCTGCGCATTAATCTACGTGCAGCGTGAAGAACTGAAGAAAAAATTGGGGCCGGTAATAGAATCGGTTAATCGACGAGTTAGATACACCTCCATTGCAACTGGCGAGGCCAGAGAGAACGAAGTGTAAAAATAACATTTATTACGCTTTTCACGCATTAACCCTGGTCCTATAATAATAATTTTAAAAAAGTTCTCGATTTATCGAATAGAAAAGACCAATGGCTGATTAGAAGTTTCCTCGAATATTACGAACAAACATTTTTTGCTTCACAGCACTTTTATGATCATATTTAAGGCGGCAAAAGCTTCATTTAATATTGGCAGAGTGCTGAATTTTATTACGATCGAAATCAGTTCATTGACTTTTAGAAATCGAGAAAACCAAACAATTTTATTAACGAAAAAAATTGTTCACGTTAATGTTCCATTTTATAAAATTTTATCGACAGTATTACACTAAGAAAAAGTGTTACAGTTATTTATTATGACATAGTTGTACACTGATTTGTGACCGTTTCTGTCCTCGCGTGAATTTTTTCATTATGTCGATTACTCGATATTTAACAATAGGTTGCTTTCGCTATATTAATAGCCGCGGCAGCGGCTCTTGATACAAGATACAAGAGTTAGATCGATTTTATATGTTTTTGGGTTTATATAAAATATATTGAGAAAAAATCGTTATATGCTTATGTTGGCTTCATTATTGGTGTAATTATTATTTACTAGTGACGAGGTCAGAAAAAGATGATGAAACGATGCTATAATTGAAATTCACATAAGTAGATACAAATTTGATAATTATTGAAACAAAAAAATATAATAATATATACACTGTCCGTTGTGTATGAATCTGCGATTGTTTGTGTGTATGTGTGAGCTGCGATTGTTTGTATGTATGGGGATCTAAAGTTTGAAGGATTTACATTGAAACTACTAGCAAAAGTGATTATATTTTATAATAAGAAAATAATGAACTACGTGCAAATGTTTATATTAGATTGTTTCAATAAAAACAATTAGTGTCATCGATCATTCGTTAATTTAGTACACAGTACTATAACAACGATCCTAGTTATTTTGTATTTTGGGAACAAGCTTTTATTTTAACATGTGATCAAATCGATTATATTTATTTATTAAGGAACCATGATTATTTACAATTTTCAATTAATGTACGCTTACCAATAAACATTAATTGCGATAATTGCGACATGGCTAAAACGAAAATTGATGGATTTAGAGAAAAAATTATATTCGTTGCTCGCTGCAACGGTGAATCATTTTTTTTTTTAACACCTCTTATCTGTAAATATAGCTATCGTGCTGTTGATTTCTTTCAGACGAGATTAGATACCTAGACAGTCACGACGAGGGCTTTATCGGTTTTAATGTTTATCGCCAGTTGTCCGGCCATTGTTCGATACTACATTTATCTTTTCTTAAATTTCGAATAAAAGCAAAGAAATCAAAATTACTGTATCACGAAAGTTTTTCATTCGTAAAATGTCACTCGGCAAACGTCTCCGGCTTGATGAAGTTATAACTTCAATGCCGGAACTTGGTCCAACGTTACCCGATGGTGGTTTCTCTTGGATAGTTCTCGTTGGCGTCATGGCCATTCAGGTATTGCTTGAAGGAATTTTCGTAACATTTTTCTTGTGCGATCATTTCGAAAAACATTCATTTATCGTGCAGCATAATTCATCAATAAGGATGACTTAACGCCTCATTCGATGAACAGTTAAATAATAATTTATTCAATTTTATATACTCAATCGTATAAAATAACTTAGTTCGGTAACATATTTCGATTTATTATTTTTAAATATTGACTGTTTAAAATGTCATTTAAATGGATGGGACGCTCAAAAATTATTGTAAGATTCAAATGAAATAAAAAATAAAAATAAAAAAGATTCAAAAATTACTGTAAGACTGTAAGATCAAGATTTTTGCTTCAAATTTTGCGGTAATTATTGAAAATATATTGTTTTAATTGCAACGATGGATTTGGAAACATTACAAATTTTGTCTCAGTGCAAAAAATGTATACATTCGAGGGATAAATAATGATGAATCGGATTTGAATTTGACACGATATTATTTCATGAGGTAGATGACGGTACCAAGTATATCATCGATGTACGGTGTAGTTTTGGGATATATGGCGAGAGACGATGGTGATGACTTCGACATGTGGACGGAAAAAATTGCCCTCACGCCAATATTGTTTACAGCGTTTTGGAGCATAGCAGGTGAAGCATAAAAATTAAACACAATATTACAGTCACGTTCGAAACAATGGTAACACAATGATTTTTTTTGACTGCATTGAAAATTTGACAGATCAGCCATTTTTAATGTAACAATTCCGATTCGTAAGCCGAGAAAATTTTCTACAAACCACTATTGTGGTTTTTTGAAATCGGTCAAATTTTTGGAGCTGCGAATTTTTAAAGTAGTCAAAAAAGATGATGTCGTTACGCTCGTTTTGGACCATACTGTATTTTGAAATTTAAACGTATGAATAAATCAAATATAGTGCTTGAACGATCTTGTACATACAGTAGGTGATCGAATTAATAGAGCCACTGTAGAAAGAAACTTAGAATCTTTCGAATGTGAGAATAAAATTATTATATCACTTTTTTATTGTAAATAATTTAGTTTGAATTTTTAATTAAAATCCAAAAAGTACAGTTCGAAAATAAAGGATACGAGAAAAAAGTCTTCCATCTAATATTTCGTAACATCCCGTTTCGGTGCAATCACTGCTTTTCTTCATTCGGGAATTCTTTGGATACATTTTTTGAAATGATTTTTAATTGTGGCGCTGCTATGTCATGCATCAATCTGAGGTTCTATTAATTGCCTCTTTAAATCATGGATTATCTGGTCTGGTCCTTTTGCATCAATTCCCAAAGATGGTCAATAGGATCAGGAGAATTTTCAGGTCAGTCAAGAGCCTTCGCGTGATTTTAATTATTTAAACTCGTGACTTTTCTGGCTTTATGGCAGGGTGCAAGGTCGTCCATGAAGATAAAATCGGCATCCGGAATCTGTTCATGGACTTGACACAGCAGCTTCATTTTCAAGACCTATTCGTTAATTTATTGAGGTGGCTCTAATAATTTGATTCCCTACTGTATGCGTATAATTCGTTTGAAACCGAGAAGATATGGATGATGATGATGATGATGATGAAGTGAAGTGATCAAGCTCCGTCGCTCTGGTATAGATCCATGGACGCGAATAATCATCAACCTAGCAACGGTACCACGTCTGATTGGTCTTGTGGGAGTTTCTCTACTGTCAATCGGTGTATTAGCATCGGGTTATTTAGCAACCGGTGGGGTTGGCGCTTATTTAGCAGGATTAAGCGCTGGAGCGGTTATGGGAATTGGAGCGAGTTTTGTGCTCCTACAAAGCGAGAACCTGTTGCGACGGCACTTCAGAACACGTTTGAGATTGGCATTGACACTGCGTAGTTTGGCTTCGACCGCGGGTCTCATTTTAGCGCCAGGATTCGCGCTTGCTTTGCTTAACGAGTCTGGTTTGCACATGGGTTTGCTTATGATGGCGTGTATTTTCATACCAACGGCATTGGGAACAATGGCTCTCCGTACGCCGAATCTGCGTTCTCATTCATCACCGTATTCGCTTTTGTTGAGCGAGGAGGATAACGAATTGACCCCTCGAAGGACCGCTGACATTGTCCGTGATACGCAGCAACCAGAAATATCGGTAAATTCTGTCGATGCTATTTACGAAGTGGCTGAAGAGGCAATCGCCAAAGAAGATCCACCGTCATTGTTTTCTCAAGGAAATAACACTTTCAACTATCAAGATCCCGACGATGATCTTGATCTCTTTGTCGCTCCTACATTGAGGTTGACTACCTTCACGTGGAAACAAGAATTTCAAGTGTTTCGATCTTTCAAATTTTGGCTTGGTACGGTAGCCTGTCTTGCTGCTAAAGTTGGCGCTCTTTTTCTTTGGATTCTTTTGCCCAGTCTAGCAGTCACGAGAATCGAAGATGTTGATCTTTCGGATGGAGTTATGCTTTCCATTGTCGCTGGGATTGGGACTCTTGTTCCGAATGCCGCGGCCTATTGGAGTCCCAGGACTGCGAGATGGAGAAGCTTGTCTTTTGGTGGCTCATCTTGGCTCGGAGCTCTCGTTCTTTTCGGCGAGTTACATATTTTTCATTAATATACTTTTTTATATATCATCGTCATTTTTAGCTGGAATCATTCGATTAATTTAACAAAAAAATAATTTCTTCTTACATCGCAGGACTTTCATACAACTTTAACTATTCCGGACTCGTGATTCTCGCATTTGCCGGTGGCGTTGCCGTCGGTGGTTCAGCAGTTAGTATCGAATCAGCACTAAAAGACACATTGGGAAATCAACCGGCTAAAAAAGCTCACACGATACTCTCAACCCTCGTTGGACTGGCTATTCTACTTTTTTCGTTTATTCAAAGTGCGTATATAATATTACAATTCACTTAAGTAGTAGTTCGAGGTTACTATTATAATCTTTTAACGCTAGTGACAAATTTTTAATACTTCAATATGGCTGATTCGAACTGATCTATTGCACAACCAGTACTCTGAGAGCTGGAATTTCCGAAGCTGAATAAATAACCATAAATGAGAACTTGTAAAAATAAATTCATCGTTTAATTGGTCTTTGTTACATCATGAATATTCGTAGATTCATGAAATTCAAAAAACATTCGTCCCCGATATTTTCCACACCAATTTATTAATTAGGTGCGAAGTGTTATGAGATAATATAATATCACGTTAAAAATACCTACTCAGCATAAGTTTTCGATGTTTGAGATCATCTTAATCACACGAAAGATCACTTTCGGCTAAAGTCTCATTATCGTTATATTTACATTGGAGAAAATTATATAATCAAAATACTGTTTTTACAGGTCCTTCCCACTGTCTGCAATTGGCAGCTCTTTCACAATTCGCTGGAGGAGCTTATTGGGTGATAGTGCCTTGCCTGGGCTCGATTCGAGCTAGGTGATGGTAACATCACTTTTTTTTTTTTATTTTGCGCTGTAAAGTTACTCACAGGTGTAAGAATCTATCTATATTAAGCATATACTTGTAGCTTTTGTACGGAATGTATAATTTTATAAAAAATACAAGATGAAAAAAAAAAAACAAATTGATCTAACAGTAGTTTGACAAGACTTGGTATGAATTCGCAGTATCGTGTGAAGAAACTGCATCACGCACCGCAGTCAGGTGTTTACTTAATACATCAAATTATCATCTTGAAAACGTATACAAATGTATTGTTTATATCTATATTTAACGTACTACAAGCTGTTGAATGCGATACAGGAATTCTCACGAGTAACCATGAACCTGATAATGTAATTCCCGCCGCGTTTCAAAGGACTATTCACGAGGAATGAATACCGGGGATTTCTGACACGGCAGAGTGACATCCGAAACCGTAGATCAAGGTGAGTATTACAAATGTGGTAAAGTGTTCTCCGCGCGCACTTCAGTCGCGTCTCTATTTCCCTGTATCATTCTCCATATCGGTTTAAGCGCAACGCATCAGGCGTTAAATTTGTTTAATCGATGATTCTACGATATCATAACGAAGTTGGTGAGTTTAATTCGATGCTGTATCTTATCAAGAAGTGACAACATGACAGTAATATAAAAATAACATCCGGCTGTTATGTGTCTTTTTGCGGATGAATGCTTTCGGGCAATATTGCTGAAAGATCAAACGAATTTAACAGGACGTAACCATAACTACAATAATACATACGTGAAAAGCATACTTTTGATCCATGTTAAACGCGCTTGACGACGAGAGCCAACCGTTGATAAAAATTTCAAGTCAATGGTAATTTTATCGCCGAGCTTGTACCTGCTTCATCCATCGCAATGTTTGCCCTGTTCCCGGCGATGTGTATACATGAGCTTGTACGTGTGTGTTTGTGTGTTTGATACTGTGAAAAATTTCATCAACTGGCAGCACTATTACTATTCAATGTAAAACGTGAAAAAACCGCGCGCATGTACATCAAGATCGAAGTTTTACAACGTGTCCCACATCCGAGAGAGAAATTGTGTACACACAGATAATTTTTTTCCTAAAGCCCCACCAAGTCCGGCAAGAAAAATACACAAGAGGCAGAGTGCTTTGCATGCAGTAGGCTCGAATCGTATTGCCATATTGATATCTTTGTATAAGCGGCCTCAACAGTCCTCTCCGAATTACGAAAGATGGCTAGATTACAAAATTCTAAAAAGAAAAGTCTTTAGGCGCTTTTCTCTCGAAAGTACCGTTGGTAAGATAGCGATTAATTAGAGACAGCCAATCCGATGCGCTGATAAGGAAACAGAGTGGCTTAACACTCTACAGAATTCGCTGACATTAATTAATTTATCAAGACATCAACGGTGCAGTGGGAAAAAAAATGACCATAGACTTTTGCTTCAGAATCTTGTGATTTACTCAACTTATCAGCGTTAAGCACAATTTCTGGGACACACTGTATAATACCTACTGTGGACGTTTTATATATGTTGTGCGTGTGTAAAATACGATTGTAAAGTCTGGGACCCATTGAGGACGTCAATGCTGCGTGCAAAAGTCGAGAGAGCAAACGTGTGCGTATACCTGAAGCACACATGATTTATCTCGCAGTGTAAGTTGAACGCACGTTCATCGCAGTTATCTTTGAATACTGATACCCAGTAGAGCTCTAATGCGAAGTTTCGGAGCAGCCACGAAAAAACTGAGACCGGGAAGAAACCTCCGTAAATGGAAATTAACGTGGATTTTGAGTGTGAATTGTGAACAAAAAATGTAAATTAAATTATAGATCAAATGCAGTTATGTTAGTCACACACATGATTTTTTTAATTGCCGCGTAAAAAAAATAGTCTTGTCGAGACACTCGCCTGGAGTCCGGCCGGGATGTCTTGCCGGGATCTCGCATAGTCCCGTATGCAAGACTTTCTGATTGGTTTCGAGAGTCTCGCCGAGACTCTTTCCAAGACTTTTCGAAATTCTTTTCGAGAGTCTCGCCAAGATTCTCCAATATTTTTGAAAACTCTTTTTGGGAGACTCGCCGAGACTGTTTCCAAGATTTTTTGAAACTTTTTTTTCTCTTTACGTTTATTGATGGTGTGATAATGAATAACATTGGATGTGAATTTTTTTTTTATCATTTCAAGGCCTTAGGCAAGACAAAGTGCAATGGTTGTAACGTCTCAGGTCTTTGAGAGCAGACCATAGCCAGAAGAGCAGGCTGTCAGAATTTCGACTCAATATTATCAAATTGTGATTTGATAATATTGAGTCGAAATCCTGACGAGAATATGTAGAAATCGGGCGGACTATCCGTGGACGCGAAAGAAGGCTATCTGTCGCGTAAAATTGGAAGCTCTACAAACTTTTGTTTTCCCGGCCGGTAGGCGGCATCGCGCTGTTGTCGTTCGCGTCCTCGTATAGCCTACCCAATTCTTATATAATCCAGTTGGAGTTTTATCTCGATATACAAAAACGCATCACTGATCGCGTTGTTTGATCTTATTCCGGAATTGTCGAAAAAGAATTTGAAAAAGTTTTGGAAAGAGTCTCGGCGAGACTCGTTAATAATTCATGAAAGTCTTGGAAAGAGTCTCGGCGAGATTCGTTAATAATTCATAAGTCTTGGAAAGAGTCTCGGCCAGACTCTCAAATATATTTTTGGATGGTCTTGGAAAGTGTCTCAGCGAGGCTCTTGAAAAAAGTTTCCGAAACTCTCGGAAAGAGTTTTGGGGAGACTCTTGTCGAAAAGTCTTAAAAAGAGTCTCGCGCGAGACTCTCGATCAAATCAAATCTTGCATACGGGACTATGCGAATCATCAAAAATCAAAAAAGTCTTGCATACGGGACTATGCGAGATCCCGGCAAGACATCCCGGCCAGGTTTCAGGCGAGCATCTCGGCAAGACTATGTGATGGGTGATCACGATCCAATCGGCTCAATTTAATGAATTTCCATAAGAGGTCGATTGAAATTTTGAATGATCTGAGTTGCTGCTATTCAAATACATTGAAATTAAAAACTGCACTGAGAAAAGAAGTTTGTTGATTCAACAAAATTTTTGTTGAATCAACAAATTGTGGCGAACAAAACGAAATTCGTTAACTCAACAAAAATTTGGTTAATTCAACCACTTAATTTGCTGGCTCAAATAAATATTGCTCATTACGACGAAAATATTGTTGAATCTACAAAATTTTCTGTTCAACTAACAAATTTCATTTTGTTCGCCACAATTTGTTGATTCAACAAAAATTTTGTTGAAACAACAAATTTCTTTTCTCAGTGTGTTATTTTCTCTTTCTACTGACGAAAATCCATCAGAATCATTTCTAGGAATCATCGTGGTAATTATGAATTTATTTTATACAAACAATGTAATAAAATATTGAAAAATCGGAAATTCGCAAATTTAACAGTTTTGGGAAGTCGATAAGGATTGAAGAACTATCGAAGAAAGTAAGGGAACTGATTTTTTATCTCTCTTGTACGTATACGTCAAGCCCTTACGTACTATTACGCCGTAAAGTAAACCTAAAATCTAGTTTCTCTGTCTTTTCCTTTTCTCCTCTCTCTCTCTCTCTCTCTCTCTCTCTCTCTCTCTCTCTCTCACTCTCACTACGCTAAGACAAAATTATCTATGACGCCGGTCCCTTCACGCTCCAGGAATCTCAAACTATACAGCTTCATTTTACATTTAATTAGCATATAATTCTCGTTTTTAATTTAAACTCAATGTAAATGAAGAAAAGTTCTGAAATTTGTATGACTTTTCTTGGAGCGGTCCGGCATAAAAATGAATGAGGTCGTTGACTGATAAATTCCGTGGGAACAAAATTTACGGAAAATATTTTTCGTCAAATTTTACTGTTGATTAAAGGCTCCAGAGATGTAACGTCATATTTGGATGTTTCATTTGAGGATTACTCCACAATTTCTCAATCAATTTTTTATAACGCGCTCAAATTACAACTTTCTAGCACTTTCAACTTATAGAACAGATAGAAGAGATTTTACAGTAAGTTCTCTTGATTGAAATTGGCTAATCAAAATTTTTATTTATAATAATTAATATAAATTAAACAATTTTTCACACGTGCTCTACAATCTCGCGGTTTCTTTAAACTTCTTACTAAGTGGTCCAATGTTGAGTTTGTGCACCTCATTACGATGTCGAAAATAGGATTCTATGTTGTTGATAACATTAAAAAACGTTTTCTTGCCACTTTTTACGGTTAGATGAACTAAATTTGTAATTAGCGTAGCTAACGTACGTTGTGAAACGTGAATTTAAAAGCTCGCGCCAGGTAAACTACTCCCAAGCGACCAACATGGGATAAATGTAGTTGGTAAGCATTATTGGAATGGAGGTTCGTCGACACGCAGGCGCGATTCACGCAGTGCACACCGAAGCTCACGGTGGCGGTGTGCTTGGCCCGTGTTGAAAAAAAAAGAGGAAAAAAAACGCCTGGCCCGGAGTAGTTGTTTTGCGTGTAGCAACTTGGTGTGGGCAGTGTCAGGTGTAAGGTTATGTCGTTTCACGGCGACAATGATCGGATGGTGCATCCAGAAGTGATCAGGCCCTAATGGTCGTGGAGAGAAAGAGAAAGAAAAACAGAGAGAAGAGAGAGAGAGAGGGAAAGAGATCCGTAAGTTCAGCCGGGAGAGTTCTAAGACGATTCCGTGTGTAATTTTTTTTTGTTGGTATTTCGTTTCTGTGTATGCGCGAGGTTGCGCGCACAGGTGTGTCACGCTCCCCCCGTGAGTGTTTGCTAGTATGTGCTGCATCAACCCTCTGCAACAGTGCAAGCCCTTTATCGCGTTTCGATATCGTGAAACTCGCTAATACGATTTAGCGAATCGCTTGTTACTCGCGCGAGCGAATTCGCGTGAATTTTCACTCATTCAGCGGCGGCGTCGTCGTCGTCTCACGAGAAAATTGGTTCAAGGAAGGCCGGTTCCTTATAGACCTCTAGGCCGATGAAGAAATGTCGGTTCTCGCGCGTTCACGAAGCGCCATGGCATCTCGGTGTACAGCTCATGGTAAAAGTCTTTTTTTCATACGATCTTCGATCCCTTACGATGCTACTATCCGCCAAGTTACAATAGAGCAGGTGTACGTTCATAGTATACCTTAAGAATGAGTCAGTAAAGGATAACGATAGTGTTTATTTGTGGAGTTTTTATTTGATTTCTAATAATTTGTTATTTAATTTGTTATTATTCTACTGCAAATTGCTACATGGGTTTGTTTGGCTATGGCTGTAGTTTGTCAGTCTAATTCGCTCGTCTTTCTTCTCGATATGTCTACAGTTTTACGCAAATTCGTAGACGCCCCTTGCGCGTATTTCGTCGCGTTCCACGGGGGCAAGTGTCGCTTTCAAAGATAGAATCCCCCGTCTCGTTTTGTTCGCGTTTGAATTCCTAGGATACGCTCCGACGTATTCGAGTTCACCACTCAACACACTATTCTCGTATGTATCCGAGTGTAAGCAGGCGATTAAGTTCGTGTGATGTGTCTTCATATACACCTCATATATATTCGAGTTTAACTCTTGTATTTTAACCGTCACTGATTAATTATTCACTTCACTCTTCTCTATCTGTGAATCATCAACGGATCCTCAAGTTTATTCTACCGAAAGGTACAATACTCATGTCTGAAGCATTTCCTCCTCTTGAACTATTTCTAGTTATCCCGTGACTCGATGCACGAGAGAACTCTGCATTTAATGTAATTCTGGTTTGTTTGTTTGTGTGTGTCTGTGTGCTCTTAGGGACGAATGTCTTGCATAAATCATTGAACACAATGGAACAATAAAATCGACTTATAATTGTACAATTATAGGCGATTAATAATGAGGCATTTTACTTCCAGGGGCAACAACCAATCTAAAAATGTCACGACCGGGATAACGTACTTGGATGATGAATATGGAACGACTTATTATTAACAATCGTAAGTGGAAGAGCTTTGTTCGTTTGCCTAACGCTTGTCAATAAACCTCACTGTGATGATTTTCAATCACTGTGATTAAATAATATATCATTATTAATAAGGTATTTTCGATTGTGCTTCAAAGTTTAAACTTTAATCTGCTGAAAGTATTGTTAATTTGCTTCAATTAAATCTTACTAAAAACAAAGGCTTGTGCACTGATATAATCCTGTAATGCTACTTTTTTCCCCTGCATTGTAATGTACACTATACTGGTTTAATAAAAAACAAAAAAAAACTACAATTGGCTTGGGAATCTATTATCCGCGTGCAGTTTAATTATACACCCTTAACCTCCGGTACCTAACCTCAAAGTTCTACAAATAGCCTGGATCTTAAATAGGCCTTTCCAGGCGATCGCAAAACTTGAGGCTTCGTGACTAACGCCGAGTGAAAGGTAATTAGATCGAGCTTCAAAAAATCAACAATCCTAGTTATCTAACTGACTTTGTGAAACGTTCGTTTTAAATGTTTACAAAACACCACATGTTCGAAGGTTCAAAGCCGATTATACGACATTAAATAACGGTATATGCTTGGTGTCTGTTATGTAATCAGGAATGCTCATGCATTCATGAAATTAGAAGGTAAACAATGATTTATTCATGATGCTGCTCGGAACGATAGTAGTAATATTAGAATGCAATTAAAAAAACTTCGTGCGAAGTATATCACGAGGGAACAACCATAATTAGGATGATTAAGATTCTACCGGGTGATTGGAAAAACACTGCAATAAAATTGAATAATTATTCAAAGATTCGTGCAACCTTGGACAAACAAATTTGCTCCAGTTTCAGGCCCTTCTAAAGCAATGAAGATGAGTTTCTCGTGTTCCTCGCTGCAGCGCTCTAGCGACAGTCTAGAGGGTCCCGAGCATGCGAGGATGAGAGTAGATCGACCGTACAACAGTCTCACGAAAAAAAGGTTCGATCTTGCTGGCTTTTTCAGTCAAGTCCGTTTAATTCTTAGGTTCGAAGATCCAATTTATGAAGAGAACTAATTGGTTTCGTGCTGATTACAGAAAAGAACCGAAGCAAGAACACTGTCAACGAACATGGGGTAGTCGAGACGATTGCAAAGATGATTTTTGGGCTGCAATACGCTCGAATTACGATTACATTATGGATACCGACCTTATTGACAGCTGCAAGGTAATCATAAAAATAATTGACGAAAGGCGAGTACATTACGGTCGCTTTAGACAGGGTAGTCAAATAAAAGTATTATTTTTGAGCAGGAAGCCAATGGAGAACTCGTTTGGGACGAGGGAGATGTATCGACTCTATCCTGGGGCATAAAGGAAGTCAGTTGTCAATTTTCGGAGCTTTATTCTTGGCTCGGAGTTCTTCAAGAAATGGTCTATTCAAAAGAGGAAAATTTGCTGGATAAAAGTCTTCGCGCGGTACGTGATAACTTTATATTTAATGGAAAGCTAAAAATAGCACGATGTCGCGATGAAGTCTATACTTAGTCCTCCGGTAACTCATTTCTGTGAACTTTCAATGCAACTTACACGATTGCTGCGAGTATTTCAAACCCAACCCTGTAGTGTTACTTGATTAGCCTCATCAATAGAAGACTCTAAATATAGAGTCATGTTATCGTTTCTCGTTAATCCAGCACTTTGCAACTGTAATTTCTCTAAACAGGCTCACATGGAGGAGCTTCGACGTAAGGCATACAGGAGAAGATTATTCAACGAACAAGCTGGCAAACTGGTATCTCGTGCACCATCATTGAAAGACGAAGTTGCATGGCGAGTTGATCATCTAAACGCTAAATGGGAACTGGTTGAGCAGATAATGGCACCGGTAGCACAGCCAACGTCCGATCAGCAGGACGTTTCCGCAGGTAATTCAATTATACATTCGTCTCACGTAGCAGAAAAACTGGAGACAGTTAAACAGGACGTTTATGAAGTTACCGATCGAGATATCGAAGAAATCGTTATAATCAACGGTTGGGAAGAGCATCGCTAAAGGGGGTGATCTTTAGATTAGCTGTCGGTACAATAATTTCCTTCATTAGAATTTAGCCTGACGATTAATCATTCTTTTCTCTGAGATCAGATTTTGAACACGAGGTTAAATGCTTGCGGAAGTGGCTTCGCGAAATGGAATCTCGACTTCAGCCACTCAGCTTTCGTGTAGACTGGACAAGATCCGAGCTTGAGGAAAAGGCTACCGAGCACATGGTAAGTCAGAATATACTAATTTCAATAATTGTTGATGAAATGACTTTTAAAGCCTATGGATAAGATTTAGCTCCATCTGCTTTTTAAAAAACTCTCGGTAAAAGGCGCGTGCTTAACGATGCTGAAAAGAAGGCACGACTCGTCTCAATGCAAAGAATCGCCGAGAGGCCGTTAGTTAAATGGCCCCGAAGCAGTTTCTATTCCAAAGATTTATACCCTATCCACCGACTGACAAGTATACATCTGTTAAATCTAAGTATCGAACAAAGAAACGTCAAAGTAGCCGCACAGAATATATAGGTGGGTTATTCTATCTCCCTCACGAAGAATGTTATTTGATCGCTAACGTCGGACTTAACTACGTGCTCAGTGAGTTATCAAGGAGTCACGATCGTTTCCGGGAATTTTTTTTTCGTTGTATCCATTATTTCTTTTTGTCCTTTTTTCGTTGTTGTTGCGTCTATCGCGGTCACTGTACATTAAGTACACATCGAGAAAGTTGCACGAAGCTTGTTTCACGGGCGAGGCTCAAAACCCCTCCGTCCCTCGTTTCTCGAACAATACCGGGCTTTCTTGTGTGCCGTATGGGGGTTCCCTCGGATACAGCATCTCAAGCTCTGTTGTACGTGGCCGGAACACATTAGAACGTTAATGCGAACGTAGATCAAGGAAGAAAGCGCGCACAGACAGACGCTTTTACAGCGGATTTTTTAATCTCGAAACTCTTTCTTTCATTACATATATATTTTTTTTTAATCGACGTACTTATAGTTAGTTGAGCACCCGCCAACGCTTCTAATCGAGTGAAAACTTAAATCCACTGCGCCTACCTCGCCTGATACAAAGTGCAGACGTATCATTATGAGAGGCGTAATAAAAATGGTAAGAACATCGGGGCCAAGAGGCGTGTGTCTGTATAAATTGATTACGTACATATGTATAACTTATAGTGGACCACCCCAGTAGTGTACAAATGGGTGTATAGAAACCAAGCACGATTTTCTTAGTGCAATAGCTACCGTGTCTACTTAGGAATTCATACAAAAAAAGATTGTTTACTTTTGCATCCGTAACCGGGAGAACGGCGAATCTTTACTAGCTGTTTACTTTGATCGTGAATGCGTTTGTGTGAAGCGTATATTTGTACAGTTAGCCCGGGGGGAAAATCGTAAAACAGAAATCTTCGAACTGCCATTTCGAGTTGAGTATAAAATGTGACGACAGCACTTTCGCTATGAAAGTATAAAGACTCATGACATAGAAAAAAAATGATCCGTCAAGCTGTATCAATAATTTTCAACCTGGGCAGCTCTCTGTTGTTGAAGACCATATAACAGTGGTTCTATTGTTACCACAGTCATCGATTACTTCCCTCTTTATATTAGCATTCTTGCGTTAGTGCCTTTGCATCGAATCAATCCATATATCAATTTTGCGAATATCTTTTACGCCCGACCTAATAATACGATTCTTGGTATATGTTTCTTGTATATGTTTCCGGCGGAATTGTAAATGCCTTCAATGCGTCTATCACGGATGAATGTTGCAATATAAAATTGAGGGTAACGATCAAAGCATGGGGTGATTTGCGGTTGTATATTAGTTGTGAAGGTTCGCTGGCGAATCAATTTCACAGAAGGAAGAAGATGAGGATAAATTCGTTACAATGAGATATGATTACGTTGGCTGGGCGAGAAAAGGAATGAAAAAGCAGTACATGCTGAAGAAGAAGCCGATGAACGCTCGTAGACTTTCTAGACACTTGGGATTTATTATCGCAAAAACAGGGAGGCATCTCTCTTTCTCTCTCGCGATATATGTCTCCCTCGCAGCTAAAGCTCTTAGGAGAGCTATCGTTGTACGTGATGACGATGATCGCGTTCATAACTCTGCGAAAGGAGCTCTCCGGGTACGCATTCGCGCATCACGCCAGGGGGGCAACGGTAGTTGCAACATCTGGGCCAGGCCGCGAGTCTAATTGTTTACTGAGAAGCAGACGGCGCGCGCGCCCGTCCTCCTTGAGTACGAGAACGCCCGCAGCGAAAACTTACTCTTAACGTCGCTTCGTCGTCGTCCTGTGGACGAATGAGACGAAGAACAACCTCTGGGCTATATAGCGTTAAAACGAAGTATCGCTTACGTGTTCTCTGTCTGTTGGTACCGCTACTCTTAGTGCAAAATCGTTATTCATCCGGGTAGTGGGTCACAAGGCGACTTTTCTGGTCGCACGTAAATGCTTATTACACGCACTTAATAAACTCACTCGGATTAACGCCTTGTTACAGTGGCAAAGTGGCCGATGACCTCTGGGAACGTTTCGAGCGTTTCCCCCCAATTTTAACGTTTTGTCCATCTCAATTTTCGTCTTATCTGAATAACAAGCCAAGTTTAAAAATATAACCCTTGTAAAGAAAGTCTAGAATAGCTACCAATGATAATTCTAACGAATAAAGTATTATAACTGTTTCTACAAAATTAAACATAATTTGTAGTGATTACTTTTTGATAATGATTACGAAGATTTTCCTGGACCTATTATTCATAATCGTTTGAGCAAGTTATGCTGAAAGCTTTCTCATTCCAACAAAGCACTTCGACTCTTTGTGTTCTTGATATGGATCTTGGGTACGCGAGTATCCAGATCGACGGATGAAATCGACGCCTTGCGTTCCATGCAACAAATACTCTCTCGACCTAAATCGATGTTCCAACAAAAAAATCCTTGGTACATAAGTTCTTGCACAAAATGATTGTTCAGGGGGGAAAGCGAAGGTGATGACCGAAGTCGAGTGGAGCAAGAAAATTTATAGCTATTGTTGATTTTTTTATTCCCTTCTCAATCAGGATTTCGTGGTACGTAGTAGCAATCGCACCGGTGCACAAGGCATTTTTGAGATTCGATTTCCTTCGACTCCGGTACCGTTATATAACTCTCTCAAGTGTATAGAAACAAAAAAAACATTTATACGGAATCTTCTTTCTGGTAGATTTCGTGCTCGATAAGCAGCGCTCAAAATTGCTATTATAAATATCACGTTTAATTAACCTTGAGAGATCACAGTTTGAGATACCAGGTTTGTGAATAAATCATTTGAACGTAGTGATATTAGTGTGAGAAATCATTTCTGGGTCATCGTGTTACTAATCGTTAATTACTGAAATATCAATCACTTTATGGGTTTGTGTTGCTGCAATTAGCGTACGAGGAGCGTAAAATTAGCGTATTCCAACATAGATTCTAGATGAAAGAAGAAGAAGAAGCAGAATCAAGTTAAATAAAAGACCATAATCCAGAGAGTGTACGGGTCAAAGTTCACAGTCTGTGTTCCGTGCCAAATCGCAAAGATCTCGTCCTTCCAACGGCACATATCTGATGGAACAAGAAATTAGTGTTGCTATTTGCAATATATGAAGTCAAAGATTATAGTATAGCAACACGTTTATGTATCCCAGATATGAAATAATGAAAGAACGACCCAGGATTACGATCATTTCGACGATTCTAAGTGGCTTTATTCAAGATGACGCACAATACAACGAGAGGTTTTGTACCACGTTGATGTTGCGGTATTACAACGTCGATTCTACAGATGTATGTTAATTATAGAGGAACCTCATGGTGAGCCAGGACTCTCGTTCCAAACTCAAGCTCTTCGCTATAAGGATACAGCGCTATGGAACACAATCCTCTCGCCACCCACACTTACAAACACACGTACGCATACACCGGTTTTACCGATCGTTAATTTTGTTGGGAGACATAGGCCTTCTATGTACATCGTCTAAGCAAGCTTGTGCCTATAATACCATAGCGCTCGTGTACCATCATTGTCTACGTAAATACATTTATGTTTATACTTCAGGCATTCTGTTCCAAGTAAGCCATGCTATTTTTTAACGTTAAAAATTATTCGTATATTTTTTGACAACTAACTTGATCGTTCAAACAAATTCCTGTTTTTCGGATTGTGACATTTTATATCCGGGTTACAAAAACATTAGGCAAACTGTTGATATACGCAAGAAAAATTACAAATTTGATTGACAATTGAAGATTGTTTCACTTGACGAAATCAGCTAGACTCTTAAAAAACGTTAAACATGCAGTTATCAGTTCTAACATTTTTCAAGCAACAGGAAATAATTTTAGGAAAATTGTTCGTATAACTTTCAAGCAAAGCGACGACATTGACAGATTTCAAAAATGAAAACGCTGCGTGTGGATGGTTGAACTTATGCAATAAAAAGAAAAAAACTTTTAACTTAGTTGACAGAAAAATTGGGGTATGGTTGACGTGGAAAGTCTCATGCGTGTAATAACGCCTGCCTCTTTCTTATCCTTTTGTTCGTGAGTCTACGAGCGCAATGTCCGCTAAAAACATGGTACGAGAATTTTGTCCCCTTGCTCGGTGACTCCGAACATTTAAAGATCTGCTAGGATAATTTCTCTTTGCTGTATACAAGGTCTTAATACATTCAATTTTACACATAAATAATCAAGATGTCGATATTTTCGAATATCATTGAATAAGAATATCTTACATTATGATGGCACAATTTATTGTTCAGACATTTGATGAAAGTGGATTATTTTGACATTTTATAGCAATAATGTATTGTCATGAAAATGGTTTCCTTGATAAGCAACAAATACATTGACATCGTAACAAGAAATCTTTAGCACGACATTGTATTTGGGTATCACTGTAAATGTTACATTGTGTTTAATACTCATCGACTTTTTTCCGAGCTATATATTTCACGTTCGGGATCCATAATTTATATGATCGTGTTGTTATATATGAGCATCCTGTATGAGAATGATGACTACGTCGAGGTGTAACGATAAGAGTGTATAAAGAGATACAGGATTGTTAGCGGGGGAGATATCGATAGGCGATAAGAAGGCCCAATATGTGTATTCCGCTCTATCGATCGATATCGTTCTCCATGTAGCATGCTTTGTAGTGCTGTTGCATAAGAGAGTCTGGGCTTCTTTGGTGCGTGTTAGATCGGGGGCCTCAATCGCTTCGATGCCTCTTATGCCTGATCCTGTTCGTGTAGTGGCGTGTGTGCAGCTAGAAGAGTGAAAGTTTCGAGACTCAAAGCTAGCGGACAATTCTTACGGAGGCGCAAACCCGAGGAGATGGCTACGTGACTCACGAAGAGACGAGAAGAAAAAGAGAAGAGGAGGTGGAGTAACACAATGGGTGTAGAAGAATCCGTTAAAGGACCGGGGGCCTCTTGTGGCCTGTAGCCCGTCGCGTATATACGAGAAGAACAGAAAGAGAGAGAGAGAGAGAGAGCGAGAAAGGGGGGGGGGGGGGCGAAAGAGGGATAACCAATTGAAACAATTACCGCAGTTGCGAGAGTGGTAGATGTTGTGTATCATGAGCCGAGAAGCGAGAGACAAGAGAAAGATGGATTATTCACGTTAGATCGTTCATCCTTATTTATGTCTCTGTATATATCTTTATTCCTTTTCATTTAAAGATCGAAGATGACGATTAATTTTCCATGGATATATATTTCACGTTTATCTTTCGATATATCTGATTTATCATGTTCTCGTGGAGCATCACATTTTTTTCGCTGTCTTTTGGCTCCATTTGCGATTAGATAGTCACGCGATATTAGTGTCTTTAACTCGTACATCGTACTGAAATCCCTCTAGTTTTCTGGTATTTTTCTCAATTGATTTTCTTGAATTTTACGATGCAATGGCTGCTCCTACTTTGCCATAATCTTATGCAACTCGCAAACACTGTTAATTCTCCATCTGAAACAACAAAGACAAAGAAATATGAAGTGTACGCTCGAATAGCACGGGTGTATACACACAGCACTAAAGCTAAATTCTGTACCAATGTGTACCTTCTGTACCAACACGTAAATTCTGTACCAGCACGAGCGAGTAAAAAAGAGACACGCGATTGGTGAGAATCGACACAATGAACAACGATAAGTATATAGTGGTTGGGAATGCAGTGAGGAAAGAGCGAGATAGTAGATCTTAAGAGCAACAGAGGCATGGTCAGACCTCGCGATTATTAGCTTACAGAGAAGGGGTCCCTGGAGGCTAACCTCTTGAATTATGCGAAAGATATTACAATGAAATATTCACCATGGAGTAACTCAATCGCTTCGTTTTGATAGCTTATTAAGTAGGTAAAAAGAGTTTTGAATATTAATTTAAATTGCTTAATAAATCTTGCTATTCAAAATACCTAGGATAAACTTGATGAAGTCAACAATGGGAAATATTTCGAAGGAGTCGAGCAAAAATTTATGTTTTCTTTATGAACGAAGCACACGTTCGAGACGTCTTGTCAAGTAATCCAAGATAAGAAAATACTAGTGTTCGTTCTGTTCGTTTTTCTTTTCCACTTGCGAAACGATTGGACCATATGTAAAGCTGGATTTCCAGGAGAAGAGATCTCTCACACATGTATAAACATCCTATGCATTCTCATGCTCCTGGCCTTGACTCTACATTGACCCCGGAGCGAGAGAAGAAGCATCGAGTCTCGTTGTAGCATCTTGGAACGTAAGATGGTCTATAACGACTGCTAGACCTTGCGTTAAACTTGCACTAGGATATTGAGCCACCCGCATAGCGTGCCAACGACATCAGCGAGAGATGAAAAACCGAGAGAACATTAACGGCCAAGTTAAAGAAGCAAAAGAAGTAGAAGACGATGTGGAGGAAGCAGGGCATCAGCGTCAGTCAAGTCTGTGAATCTTCGGCCTGTCGCATTCGCGTTCTCTACAGTAGAGAGACTGGCGTCTGTCGGGTGAAAAGTATCGTTGACTCTGACGGAACAGATAACATTCGACTAGCAACGAAGACTATAGAGACTGAAACAACCAGTTGAGAGTCAAGTTGAACGTCAGAGACGATAAAAGAGCGTTAGACTCGATATAGTCAATGAACGCTGAGAATCTTTCTAGCATAAGACACAGAGAAAGAAAGAGAAAGAGAGAGAGAGAGGAGAGAGAAATTGTGGAGCAGAGAGTACGCAGCCACCGACTGAAACGTGGGCGTTTTTTGTCGGCGTCTATACTTGCAGACGAGACGCTCTCGTTGCGCTACTGTGGAAGAACGAACGAAGCGCGCCTGATGAGACTTCTCCAGTCCCTGCGCACCGAGCACATGCTAAACTGGCTTGGGTTGTCTCTGTGCGGTTTGCTCCAATCGCCCTCAGCATCTCTGGTTCTTTCCCCTTGCACTTCGGTCTCTCTCTCTCTCTTTCTCTTTTTCTTTCTACCGTTTCTTTAGGATCCTGAAGAGTTTTATTCGTGTATTAAAGAGCGTTAAGAAAGCTACGCGGATAAAAACATCGGAGCATTGATAGCGCGAGAAAATTTTTTGTCCATCGATATAACTCTCGTTCTTACCTAAGATCACATTCTCCGTATGTGGGAACGTCAAATGTATATGTTAGGTTTCACTTTTGTAGACCTTCAACAAACATTATCATTGTGAAGAAGAAATATACTAGTAAAGAAAAACGTCTTTTAGGACCTGATCGGGTGCTGAAAAACCCAACTATATTATAGGCGTTTTAGCTTTATCTGTCGACGAGAAAAATAAATTTTTAATGATTTAAACATCGTCTCAATAGCAATGAATGTTTTCAAAGGTTCGATTCAAATGTTAGAACACACGTGGTAAAGCTTATCCCTCGAAAAACATCTGCAGCTGAATAAAACAAAAAAGAGTGGACCTTTTTTCCCCCAAACTCCAACATTGAAGCGATATAATCAGTGTGGCTGGATACTGACGAAGACCAGAAAATCGTCTATGGGAATTGCCATGCAACTCGATCAACGTCTACTTGTACGATGGGTTCGAGAAACGACGAGCTTCATTGGAAAGTAGTTCTATGACGGAGTTTCAGCGAGACGGCAAAGTTGACTGATAGCTCTGTCAAACTTATACCGCACAAGCGTTTCTGACAATTCGTTCTCTCATTGAGAGCAAGTGAGTCAAGATTCCGTGAACCACTTGTGCGAATTTTTTTTTGTTCTTCCATCATTAGTGCAAGCACACTGATTATCGAGGATGCGAGAATTCAAGAGACTAATTAGAGCTTCGAGGGAACTAGGGTAGTGTCCAGGACATGTAGTGGATCTGGTTCGTCTCGATCAACGAGATATATAAACGGATCTCTTCCGATATATGTCCTTCAATCAGATAATATATTACTCAATGGCGTTTGAGCGAGCCTGTCATAGATACTTCTGAATATATGCCTTGGAGATGTTTTCCATGGTCTTTGCTATGAATTTCCAAGAAACCTCAGCATATTGTTTAGCTACCTTATATGTGGTTTGCGTGGAGTGTGAGGGTGCACGTTCTCGCGAGTGCCACAAGGATAAAACCGCACGTGTATGTATCAAAGCGCTAGCTCGATCACCGTACACTTCTCGGTATATATCAACTTCGAACGATCTTAGCTTAGTTCTCTCGGCACCGAAGCTAGAATCGCGTTAAGTGTGTATATATATATCTAAAACCCGTCTCTTGTAGGATATAGGGGTTTCATACGGAGTTTTCAAAGCACACAGCGTTTATATCCACCGCCCTTTGAAATTCATTGTGCAGGTGACTCAAGGCTTTCATTCCTTCATTGTGTGTTGCTCGTGCCACGGGTTTTATTCTTTACCTGCTGTGCAAAGCGAACACCCGACAGTAGAGTTCGAGCAAAAGGAATGATCATGGCGTAAGGGGTATTCGTGTGTGCTGGCAGTTAACAGCCAACGAAACTATACTGTAGTTCGGCCACGAAGGATCTTGTGTGGACCATGCGAGCACGAAGAGTGGACAGGCAATGCAAAAGATTCGGGACTCCAAGCGGGTAAGGCAAGAGTTGGTTTGGCAAGAGGAACGACCGACCACCACATGTCGGTCGGATTTAGCTGAGCTTTGTCTTTGAGGCACAGCACTAAGAGTATTACAATGTACCTATATCGCATTTTGTACTGTGTTTCGACGGAACGAACTGTACCAAGAGACCCAGGGCCTCGGAAGTTCGCTGAAGCGATGAGAGAATCAGTGTGTATATAAAATTGTACCGCACCCACGCCAAACAGGTCGAGAAAAAAGAGGGCCAGTCCAGCCTAGTCTCTATTGGTGCATTAATTTCATTCTCTTTCTCTGTCTCTCTCGCATTTGCCAAGTTCTATCTACCCACTGCTTCAGATCCTTGGCACGTTAAAGGGAACTTGAACTATGAGACATTCCTTCACATACGATGGAAGAGAAAGATTCTCTCAATATTTTTTTTTATATTCTTTTCAAAAGGCTGTTTCGCAGCTGGGTTATAGGAGAGATCTGCAAGATGTCTTCCAAGGCATCCCTATTTTCTTTTCATGCACTAGATATAAAGAAATAGGAAGCCTCCTAGACCAACAACACTCCATGTACCCTCTGGTATAGGGAGTGTAATAATCTCCCTACTTTTATCACTTCCCTCGTTGGGTTTAACCGGTTGAAGAGAATATTCTCTTCAGCCACGCGAGGATTGCGAGGGGGACCATGTGTCGGGGTTCGCAGGCAAAGGGCCCAGCGATCGGACGGTACTCGGCGACGGCCCTGCACGTTTCTTTGCTTCGATCTTGCAAGGCAGTTGGTGATTGTAGCAGCTAAAGGGGGCTGTGCTGGGCGGAAGCTGGCGTAGATCGTCGGGGTTGTCGAAGTAAAGTCTCGTTCAGAGCAAACGACGAGCTCTTCGGCAAGGGGAACGAAGAGGAAGCGGACAAACTACGTATACCACCACATGTACATCTCGGGTTCACGGATCTACATTTACATGCATACGTATGAGAATATAGATATCCACGTATGTATGGCAAAGAATCTCTCTTACGTGGTAGTGTGTGCCATGATGCGAGAAAACCGAAGTTTGCCGAGTTGGAGGCTCGGCTATATTCGACTCGCTCGGGCGCGATTGTGGAGATTGTGTAGGGCTGAGCTGCCTCGCGCCTACCGGCCAGCCAGCCGGCTTGCCAGAGTTAGCCGTTCCACGGCCGTTGGTGGATCTAACCGACGCAGCCGTTCTCGATTCCCCGACCGATACAAAGAGTCATTTCTTTTCTTTCTCATTCCGCGCTAACTACACACGTAGCACATAAATACACCGGTGTATATGGTGTTTAATAAGTACGCACTTGACGACCGCAGCGATTACTTTGAGCATACCACGTATATGCAAGCACACCGGGTTCAGTGATATCTTTTTTCTTCTTGTTTCTTGGATCCCGATCAGGAATTTGAATTTTTTTTTCGATCGGTATCTCATTTTGTCAAGAAAGCCGGAATGTGCTGTAAAAGCTACGAATTGAGTGCTGTGATCGAATAATAAATGTGGTCGAATCGTGGTGAATGTGTTCGACGACCAGAATAAAAAGGAGTCTAGAATTCAATGGGCCACATTGAATTTGTTTGTTTAAACAATCCATGGATCATTTTTTAATGTTGGTAAAATTCATCACGAATTCGTCGATGTCTTTTGCTCGTTGCGGTTTTATCGTCGGAGTAGCGAATTCACTACGTGAAATCGTGATGCCGGTTGGGCGCGTGTGTATACGGCGATGACGGTGCGAGCTTAGAATTCTAGATCTCATCGTGCCGGGCCTCGAATCGTTCGCTTCCTATGAGCTCAGCGAACTTGGCAAGCAGAGTGCGTGAAGCACATTGGTACGAATAACAGCGATATATGAAACAGCGGCGCTCCAAGTTATACGTTCTGGGTGCAGTTTCGTGATCACTTTCTTAGAAAACTTTTCAAATGCCATCCTCGTCTCATCGCCACCGATGCATTTGCTCCAGTGCAACTAGAGGAGGCTGCAAGCACTCGGCTTTCCACGAAAAACGAGAAGAATCTTTTCTTTTTCTCTCGTTCGCGTTCATTCGCTCCTTCTATTCTTGATTCACGATGTTTTGCCAGTGCTACTGCTAGTGCTATACTACCGGAAGCTCTCCACTTCCTACAACGTTGAAAAGGAATCTTTTGTGCCTCGACAGATTTGTATACCTCGTGAAGAAAACAACATAATTCTCCAGTTTTTATTCTTCGAAATCTTAGTACGTCTATCCCTCGTCTAATTCTTCGTCTTCCAACTGGATAAACACGATAAAATCGAATCGTACTTCATGCGTGTTGCGGAAACGCGCAGTAAATTCTTTTCTTTTTGCTCCTTTATCACAAGTTGTGCTTGATGTTTTTTTTTCTTGGTCTCTTATCTGACAGCGATTACAACCGGAAAGTGCAGTTGAGCAAGAACATTTATCGATCCTCATCAAGTTCTTCGTACCTCGATGTAAAACGATTTAACGCTGGCTGATCTCAAAATCTTCTCGTAAAAGAAGATAAATTAGATATAGCGTGCAAGTTAACTGATATTCTCGGCGCTAAATACTTATTTTAGTCATCTCGCTATCAAGGCGCTGTAACCGATTTATCCAAGAAGAAGAGACGGGCAGGAAGAATTACGGGAACAACAAAAACAAACACAAATATACACATATATATATACATGCGATCGCCGGATGTGTTTCTCGACAACCTGGCATCGAATCTCAACTACCAAGTGCCACGATGACGTCTTCTATTTTTTAATTTTCACAACAAAACGAATCTTCCACTCGAAAGACAACAAATGTTTCATAAGCTACCATTTTTGCGCCAATTAATTCGCGAAAAGGTTGGATTCTCGTGCGTGTTCTTTCGAATGTATACATTCCTTTGCTGGTGAATACGGTGCAGTCGTTTCTCGTGTAACAACGTTCAATGGACAACACATTTTGGTGAGTCATTATCCCATGTCCTTATAAAACATAACAATTATTCACGCGATTCATATTAGCGATATAACGACCTCGCGTCTAAGTATAGTAATTGTCACTTAATTGTCTCTGTGAGACAATAACAGTCACTGCCTGTCTGTCGATAACGTAATTTTAACTTGTGAGATCATAATAATAATCACTCGGGTAATATGCCATTAGGAAGAATGTATTCACGTCGACGAAAAGAAACAGGTGTATTGCGACAGAAGGCAACATAGCAAAAAATCAAAGAATAAAACCACAAATATTTTAAAGCAAAAAGGTGATAAAAGATAAATAGTAAAAAAGGAATGAGGTAAATGGCAAAAAATTTACGATACATTCAGATAGTTTGGCCAACAATGAAGACTCCAAGACCAACTAACCATAGAGCCTAAAAAGTAGAAACCACAACAAAGAGTCCGAGTCATAAAGAAAAAAATTTAAAAAGTATACAAGCTGAAGAGCAATGCATTAAAGTGTCAAAAGCAATCTCTTCGACAATGTGTTCGCTGTCACATTTTATTTCCTCGTGTTTGATATATTGCATTCGAATCGATTGACGTTTCATATGATTGGACTATTGTGTAACTTCTTTAACAATAAATCGAATTTCCGGAAATATATGTATTTGTGTTTTTATATTTTTGACGTCGCTAGGCTTCATTCATTAGGTTACAAACGAGTAATTTCGGTAGGTAATTTATCTTCGTCTATTTAATGAGCGATGTTAGTGGGCAGTAAAACGGATTTTTCGAAAGTATGTTGATCAAGGGGCAAGTTTGAAAAAAGCAACGTGAACGTTAGATCGTTCATCAAATTTTTCCATCACAAGTCATCGAGTATCATTTAACGAATTACTTGATTACGGGAGGCTCGCGTTCCGGGTCGAATCGAGAGGGAGAAGCGCGAGCGGGTCTTCTTTCCATCACGCGTTCTTTTCTCGTCGGCTCATCCGGGATAAATGTCACGCAGTACTCTTCGAGCTGTCTCTTTTTTCGTTCATACATAACGCCATGGACTCGCGCGAACGAGAAAGATGAAGATATATCTATAGTATAAGGATACCCTTTCGAGGTTGATCGGTGGTGCACAACATACACATACGCGGGCGCGTATTTCTCTCGAGCAAGTGAAGATATACAAGCACGTGGAGTGGTGTGTTCTCTCTGTTGCGGGAAGAACTCGCGCGAGTCGCGCGACATTCGCGGTCGTTGAAGTCGGTCGTTCGAGGTCGCGCGAGTTCACGCGCGCACGTTTGCGACAACCAAGACGATGATGTTGATGATGATGATGACGACGATGATGATGATGATGATGATGATGATGATGATGATGACGACGCCTTGTAGATCGAGCCATTGGCAAAACCGTACGAGGAGAAATGAGGGCTCTCTTGAGTTCTTCGTGGTTGGAACGTGCGAGCATCCTGACGGAACGCTCGAGTGAGCCTTTTTCGGCAGGCTTTGCACACTTTAAAAGTCACTGTAAAGAGTCCGTGTGAGCCATTCTTCAATCCCCCATTCTTTCTCTTTCTCTTCTCGTCTCCCTCGTTCTTTTCTCGGCATATGAGAAATTCAACCCAGAGAAATTGACCCTGAGACTCCTGAGTATCACGTATATTCTAAAGTGTCCCTGCGAGAAGCGATTATTTCTACATGTTAAATTCCCGCAATCAATCTTACCCTAGTGACATATATACCGATCAGATCCCAAAGGAGTCACACAACCGTTATAAGAGAAGGAAAAAAAACAACTAGTGAACCTATCTCTACGCGGTTCATCATTCTGTTTGTGATTATTAATAGCGATGCTCGCGAAATTTGTCACGTTCGGGCGTAAGTCCCAGCAATTTTCTCCGTTCATTTCTGGAGCAAGTGGACGATTCCCTCCGAGCAGCGAGCTATGTACAATTTGCAAAATACATACTAATACAAACGAATTATACGCAATTTATATTTTCAAACCGCCTTTCTCTCTGTTAACTCCGTCTCTGGAAGCGTTTCTCTCTTATAAACATGCATATATATATACATATATATATATATATATGTAGATATATAAAGATTTACTCGTTTTGCCGATGTGTTTTATTTTTATTTCTGTAAAAACCGCACAGATCCGTTATAGGAGTATAAGCTTAATCCGTAAAACAGCTCACGATGCTGCTGTTGCTGTCGTTGATGGTGATGCTGCTGTGGGGCGCATAAGTATTCTCTTGATGGAACGCTTGCTTATATCCTTAAGTCAGTCAAGTCAGTCCTTTTCCGCCTACGGACCTCCTGCGCTCCTGTCGCCCTTTCTCGTCGACTCGCTTCTTCGTTTCTCTCTTTATCGTTTTCTCGCTTCTTCCCTCTGCCTCGAATTATACGAGAGAGAAGAGAGCCTGCCACGAAGTCACGTGGGTCACGGGTCGACCACCCGCATAAATTACGTTCCCTGTACCCTTCTTCGTCCCTTATATTCATATATATATTTTCTGATGCTATACAACACCATTATTATATACATAGCTTTTTCTATATATTCATATATGGTAGTACAGTATTAGTTAGTCTGAGCGTTATTGCACTCTCATAGTTCACAATCGTTCGTAGATAAAGAAAATTTCCAACTGTTTAACATCATCGATTTCTCCACACCTTTTCTCTTAAGTTATCTGCCTGCCTTTTATTCTCTCTCCCGCATATCCGTCTCTATTTTGATCCCAGTGGTCCGAAAGCCCATAACCAATAGTTTTACATAAAAAACAGCTTGCACCGCCTCCACGGGGTTTCTATCTCTTGTTTCTTTTTTTCTTCTAAATTTTCCTTCTTCGAAAAGCCGTTTCTCGAAGATAATCGATGGATTATCCCTTCAAATTTATCCTCGGCATCTTTTTCTTTCGTGTTTTCGTTCAGAGAGAAAAAAGCATATATATATACAGGCGCCATCAAGGTTTCGTGCCCTTGTACAATTTTTGACGCTCCAAATGAAACAAATACGAGAAAAAACGAAATTTGTTTTCACGGCGCAGACAAGAGGACGAATTTATATTTATATATATATACATATAAGCAAGCCCAAGCGTATACGATTCCTCGCTGCGACGTCTTTTCCAAAAATATCCGTCGCTTCGTGGGGTATGCCCAGCAAAGACGAGCACTCGTTGAAACGTTGACGACGTCGTTGTTCTCGTAGAACATACTTCTTCGTACGATGTGACGATGAACAAAATGAGAGTTTTTTCCGCACGCGGAACTACTCCCTGGTGCTCAACGAAATGTAGTAAAATCGGTCATATACTATTTCAACCGTGGCATTTGAGAATACTCGTATAGTTTCGAGACACCACCTGGTGGGGAGGAAATACGTCACCTACAGGTTTCAAAAGAATGAGACCAGGCCAGCCGGATTATTTTGGCTACCATCGTCAGCCTCTTTTTACACTTCTACGCGCTCCATTATGTCTTAATCCTAGGATTTTATTCGATCTCGTGTCAATTTCTTTTATCCGAGATCACATATTGGTGTGAGTGGATTGAAAACAAAACAACCGCGCACCAATGCAAAATAAAAAGCAATGTTACATCGGCCAAATCAAAGTACATTTTTGATTGGTTTCCATGTTTTTCCGTAACGTCGACTTAAAGTTTATCTCTTTTGATAAAAGTTTATTTTCGTGTACATGACGTTGAGTCTTAAAATCAAACAATCTTCTTCAATTCTTCAATATTCTTCAATATTTCTTCAATATTTATCCTATGCCACGTTTTTTGGCACATGATTTTGAATCTATGTGAGTTTTTTGGATTAACGAGAATGACTATGTATAAAAATTCAACTCGCTAAATAAAGATCTTATACTTCGTTTAAAATTTTATTATTTTGTAGTCAAACATGTTTATATGGCGATTATTAACATGTTGTTTTCTTGAAATATAATTTTTCACGCTGTTCTATAATTGAAATGATATTATCTCGAAAAATCTGTCAATTTTTCTCAGATTAACGAAGTTTATAATTACACTATATTGGAAGTGATATCACGAACTTGTTATATGCCTTCATCAAGCTCATGTATTCAAAAATAACTTACTAGAATCTAACGATGTTTATTTATCATAGAAAAGTCTTTATTTATCAGGTCTCTTTTTCTCTCTCGACGATTTACTCGGCTATTCGAGATCGAGCGCGTGCCATCGCCGCGAGGGACTCATGTGCGTGTCTCTGGTAAACTCACTTCAGAATAAGGTGAAGAAAGATAGAGAGAGAATGAGGCAGAGAGAGAGAGAGAGAGAGAGAGAGAGAGAGAGAGAGAGAGAGAGAGAGAGAGAGAGAGAGAGAGGTTCATGGGTGCGTTACGTTTTCTCAATGCGCTCTGTATGTCGCGTGCTCACCGGGAATACTCCTGTATTCCCGGTGATTATGTATTGAGGCACAAGTTACGAGATTGGCGTAGAATCTCTCGTACGAGGAACGAGCAAAGAGAAGAGGACGGAGTAGCAGAAGCAGCAAGTAGCTCGTCATCGCCGCGTCCCGAGGCTCTTTTCTCGCATGTGAGTGCCCACTCACTCCGATGAGCCAAAGACTCGCATCACTATAAGTACTTTGCGGGCTCCGGACAAGAGTGAGAGAGCAAGAGAGAGAGAGAGAGAGAGACTGCGTGCGGAAATTCCCTCAGAGTAAATTCAACGGGCGATGCAATGGGCTCGGTATTCGGTATACTTAGACTAGGGGAATATACGATGCCGGCACAGACGCTTCCTACAAATTGCTAAAGGTATAAATCTAATGCACAAGTATAGTATTTATCGAATCCAATTTATTTATTATAATTTTTTTATGAATTTTTTAACCTCATTCATATTTATTATCCGCTCAGATACTATAATTAATATTTAATTGTTGAAATTAACTATAAAATAAAATTAAATACTTGAAAATACTCTTTTTCGCACAATGTATTCAGTCGAGCCAAATTCTGTAAATCACTAAAATACTATAAAATTATTATTTTATTAAATCAAATTATTAATAGTAGGTACGGCGGGAATGATTTTATCTAATTAAACAAAAAAATCGATTTAAATCATCTAATTTTTGTTATCTACAATTCCGTAACGATTTCCATAAATTTTCAATAAAAATTTCTAGCAATCAATTCATTTGGTTTCAATGAAATTTTATTCTAACCGTGATTATGCTCACGAATCATTATTTAAATCTTATATTTCTGATTCAGCTTATATCGAGTCGAATGTGAATAAAATGAATGATAAAAAGTCGAGTGAGCGATAAAAAAACACTTGGAGAAAGACGTGCCGTGTGTGACTCACGCATCTTCGATAAGTAAAAGGTTTCTGGACAGTAGAGTGCAGCTGCAGGTTGCACCGGTGCATAATGACGGTTTGCGTAAGTTCGCGGTGGCAAAAGAAGCAAAAGTGTGTTGGGAGTAGCGTCGGTCTCCGGAATAGGTAAAGAAAAAAGAAATAAAGCCCTATACAACGTAAAGTTATCTATACATATACATATATATATATATATATATATATATATAAAGTACACGTATTACATGGTATATATGGGAGTTGTATACTGATGTATATTGCTGGTTGCACGTGGAGTGCGTGCACGTTGAATGCTCTTGGTAAAATGAATTGCAATGCTGGATTCTCCCAGCGGGAGAATGGCTTCCTACTTAGCAGGAAGAAGAAGTTCTCTGTTATTGCTCTCGGTGATTTTTCTTTGAATTTTTTTCCTGCATCTAATACCACGTGTAGAGGAGGACTCGAATGATTGAGAGACAGCGAATCAAATGCAATTATTATAGGCTTATACCTTTTTTCTTCATTTTTCTAACATTACTGCTATATTTTCCAGATTGAATTAAATCTTTTCTATTTTTTGTTTCATCGCGAAATAATTGCGATGTGAGCTCGAGAGTGAATTCATCATACGATTATGAACGCTGTACTATTAATAATAAATACATACATGCATGAAAACTCGTCCTTAAGAATGTAATATATACTTAAGTATATTGAAAAAAAAATCAAGCAACGATTTTGATAATCCACACATAGATACATAAGTATTTTGTTGAATAAGTATTGATTTTTGTTCCTCTATCTTTCGTAAAATAGCTCTTGAGAGCTGTGATCTTTTCCGGCCCCCACGAGGCTTTATCACGAAAGCCATACGCTGGCCATTTTTATTTTTTTTTCTCAGCTACATTTAATCGCGTATCGAATTGCGTCAAACGATAACGCGAGTGAGCCTTCTGTTCGCGAGACCGTCACGAACGTCGATATGCTTTTATTACGTATATGGACGCTAATACAATAGCAGATCACCAAGTTATATGGCACAGTGTTTGGCATATAGGTATATGCATATATGGGAATGTATAGCTTTGGGAACGGTAGAGTGCACGTAATAATGTGAGCACATGCAACGTGCGGAACACTGTCGGTCGGTGCGTAACGAATAAGCCACAGATAGAAATTGGAGAGAAAGAGAGAGAAACGACGAAAGGGCGGATCCCGTAACAATCTCTGGTTGTCATCGCAACATCATACGTTTTCCGACTCCGTTCTCTATTCGCACGCTAGAAAGGGATTTCTCTCTTGATATCGTTTCTTTTTCTTTCTCTGTCCCTCCCCCCCCCCCCATTCTCTTCCTCCACTTAATAATTTCTCGGTTTCTCTCGGACTTCCTGAAGTACGCCTGAAAATAATTTTACTAATGTTGCGTACAAATTCTTCTCCATCTGTGCAGAAAATACGATGGCACTGTGTTTGAATCGAAAAGAAAAACAGGAATAATATGCCAGATAAAAAGGCAAATTTATTTGTTTCTTTAATGATTATAATTTTACTTATTATAGTTAATGCGTTCTTAAAAAAAAAAAAAAAATACTTATAAGTTCGAAGAATTCTTGCACCGGAAATGACCCCGAAAATACACGATTAGAAATACATTTTTTTTCGTCGAATGCTGCTTCGAGCGTTATAGTTTAAAACGTCAGGATGTCGAATTGGAATACTGAATGTTGGAGGGTCAGAGTTGCAAGAGATTGATGTCGGGCGGGACGACTGGTTTAGGGTTATCATGGGCCCAGATAACGTTCGAACAAGGCATGGCAGAACTTTCACCGCACGAGGGGGGAAATTGTATGATAAAGAAAAGGGAGATAGAGCTAAGGAAGAACATGGAAAGATTCTAGTGGCTTCCTACTGTAGATATATATTCATATATTTTTGCATGTATATGTATATAGTGTAGTAATATATATATTTGTATCTATATCTATATATTTACACATATATATGAATATATATGTAGTAGCCGCGCAGTAGGAGGTACAACGTCCAGAGTATGTACATCGGTAGATTTTAATCGGTAAATTTATCGAACAACAGAAAGACTTGAGAGACGGAACGAGGGTTTGTACTTCTCTCGAATCGAAATATCGCGCCTCACAAAAAGCCTCTCTAATTCGCAATTCCAGCATTAAACTATTACCGTTTGTAGGCCTTATAGTGAGATCCTATTTATGGTAAATAAATGCTAATAAACGTTTAAATGCAGGCCGAGATTGTTCCCCAGTTAATTGCGCAGCGAGATAAATAGAAAAAAACGGTAGATGGGAAAAAAATATGCGTGTATATTTATCATATACATGTGTATATACATATTCGCAGGAAAGCCGATTGAAATCATCCGGACGTTTTAATAAATTATGTCTGTGTGTATAATAAATTAGCGCGGAAATCAACGCTCCGTTTTGTTTAATTAATCGTTTTTTTCCGGCGTTGTTATGGTCGCGCGAGAGACTCTCTCATGAGCCCACCTCGAATATACTCAGTATATACACTGTGCGGAAATTAATGTGTTTCGTTAATTGGAGAACGAGGCCATTTTATACGATTGTGCCGCGGTAAATCCGCGGATCTTGTCTTTTACACATGCAATGGTGAAAGTAACGAGAAACTTGAGGAAGAGGCGAGGAAAACCTGCAGATGCGTTTGTACATAAAGAATATTAGGCAGTAACGAGCTCTCGTCGAATCCTGGAAATGATATTGGATTTTAAGACTTCACTATGTTTAATTTTTCATTGTCTGGCTCTCTTTATCTCTTTATTCTGCATGCAGAAAACGAACTGTCCAATCTACTGTAATTTATGTTTGCCTTTTAATAAATACTTTATAAAATTCGGAAAAAAATATTTTTTTTACAATATTTTCGTGTTTGAAAACCTGTATTAACACATTTATTAAATAATTTAGTACTTATGCTCGTTTCACGCACGTCAAAACAACTTGAGAGATATACAAAAAAAAACGGCACGAGGTAAATCTATAATTGATCGCGAATAATAGCAGATAACCGCTTGTTTGTAATGGTTGCTGAATTATCGAAGCAATTTAATAAGATCTCCCGATGTTTCAGCGATGGTGTTGTCGGCAATAACGAAATGAATGAGGAATATTTCTTAATCGTGATTAGGTGTCGCCTTGCACTTATTAACGCCAGTTTTCATTATCGTTATACGAGATCCCGATGGAGAGACTCGAGATTATAATACTGGTATATTTAATGACGATAAATAAAATAACGTGAGAGTTACTCTAGCGATGTGGTGAGATATAGAGTCGAGATAATAACCATTCTATATAGTACATATGTACTATATAATACATTGAGAATATATATATATATATATATATATATGTGTGTGTGTGTATGTATGCATGTATAGAAAATACATCCCGAAAAGTTTAATACCACTCAAGAGAAGTTTCTGGACGTGGTGAGAAGACGAACAAGGAGCGTAGTTCGCGTCTCTTTTGCCGCCGAGAGCTGAGATAATTGTTGCTTTAATTAACGTGGTGCCGCTCGATGAGAGAGTGTTGCTCTCTTGTTGATTGTAGCCAGTAGTGAAAGTATATAGGAATATATATCATACGAATGTAGCGAAAACGAACATTTTGCTTGGTATCGTTGTATATAAGTCATCAAACTGTGCGAAAGTCAAAAATTCAGGGCAACCGGACAGAACGTTGGCAAAGCTGAAGGGAATCGCCGAAATAATTATCGGGCACCCTTTGCCTTTCTTAAAACTCGCTCGTAAAACAGTAAACGGGATTTTGACTTTCGGAAATATATTTTGCTCACTCTCTTTCGACCTGGATGAGAAATTCTTTATGCAAATTTCAACATCGTTTTTAAATATATATATTTTTGGTGAATAATTTATTAACTGGTTTAACATGAATCTGTGAATAAAATAACGTTTATGGTAAAAGATTTTTCATCTCGAGACTGTCCAAATATAAATTGACTCCGAAATATCGACACGAAAGGTGAATGTAATTGAAAAAAAAAATTCTATCAGTGGGTTATAAAAAAAAACCAGTTTATTCATCAGGTTGTTCGATCCACCCACAAAACTACGATGTGCATTAAGGTTTTCCGGGTTTGAACACATTCCAAGGGAAATTTATCTTTGAATGTTTTTTCTTCTCTTAACGGACAACACCACTGTGACCCCCTATTTTTTTCACATTTTTCAAGAATTTTTTTTGTGGGGAAAAAAAGAGATATTCGAAAAATTTTTTTTGGGTTTTGTTCCTTGTTTATTAATGTATCAAAAAACATTTTTTTCACATTTTTCACGCCGCATGGTGGCGCTGGGGAAGCTCTCGCGTCATCTCCGCAGTGGTTCGCGGCACGCAGCAGAACTCTCTTCAACGTCGATCTGAAAAAAAATACCGAGTGTTTTCGTTAATAATATGATATTTTGAAGAGAAGCACATAGGGATTTGGAAAAATATTGATTTTTAAAAAATAGGCACGCCTTTGAAATTAAAGAATGATTTTTGAGCAAAATTTCTCGTCAAAAATAGGCTATAACTTTTATAATTATTGAGATATCGAAAAAATCTTATGTACTTCTCTAGATAATCTACTTTTATTGATACAGTAAAAATTTGAAGTCGATCGGATAAAAATTGCTCGAGTTCTGCTGCGTGCCGCACTCAAAAAAGTGGTTTTGAGAAAAACGCGTTCAAAGTTGGGACCCCGAGCGTCGCAGACCGCTGCACCGCTCCACAAAATATTCAATATCTACGAAATAATTATTTTTTCGACCTGGGTCCAACGACATTTCAATCTTAAAAGTATTTTAGATTTTTTAAAATGGTTTTCAAAAAATCGATTTTTTGAAGCCGTCACAGTGGTGTTGTCCGTTAAATTTGATAGGATGGAGAAAGTGTAAGGGGGAGAGGAAGCAAGCGAAGGAAAAGCAATGGAGACTTTGACAATTCTGAACAGATAAAAGTAACACAGAGACACTGGCATAAAATAGTACAGAACTTCTGTACATACATATAGATATATATAGTATATGTTCAGAAAAAGCAATTACCCGGTTAAAGTTGCATAATGGAGGAAAACAGCGGAATAGAGCTAACCGACGAGCCGCTCGTTAGACGGTTAAAAGAGAGCGAGAGAGAGAGAGAGAGAGAGAGAGAGAGAGGGGGGGGGGGGAGAGAGAGAGAGAAATAGACTAATGCAAACTTACTAATACGCATGGACGATGAAGTGAGTGAGAAAAAAGAGCACAAGTGTATACTAAATTACTGATAGTATGGCACTGATGCGAGAAGAGTTGTTCCCTCTATTACTCGATAGTAGGAATAAATTTCCTGTATACGAGGGAGTTTAACCTTGCATGACCCATTCACGGGCTCCACACACTCGCAAGTTACTCAGCGAAGAACACCATACTTTTCCCATGAGTCTGTATACACCGACTAGCAATGAGAGAGCAATATCCAGTAACAGCCGATTCTCTGTAATTGCGAGCACTCCGACAGTCCTATACCCCGCTTTAACGAGCTTACCGAACATCGAGTTTACTCGGCGAATATTGAAATCCTAGCAAAATTCATGATTCAACTACAATTATATGCTTTGTATACTTTCGAAATTCTTTGGGATTTCATCGTAATCGATGATTCGTTTTAGATTTTTTTTTGCGCCTTGCAATCATGTATCGAAGAATATGGGTTAATTATAGGTCTAATGGATCTGGTTTTACTCAAGATTCATTTACATACGTTATATCAATTGCTGCATTTACAATTAAAAGAAAATGCATATTAGTTTTTTTTAAATTTGTTTCGAAGAGTAAATAAAAAATATTTTTGTTTTTGTCTACAAGATCCGCTCCAGAATGCAATATGGAACGTTTATATAATCCAAGTTTATTGCGAAGAGTTTGATAATTGATAGCGTAGGAGTTTATTCAATTAACTTAAAATACAATTAAAATAATGATTTATAAATTCGATAACATATTTGAGTATAAAAAAAAAAAAACAAATTCATATCTTGGTTGTTAACTTGATGACATTATTTCGTACAGCTTTATCAGATTTTAATCAATGTTACATAGACAACGTTATTGAGTTTACTGATTAAGAAAATACGTACGCCAAGGGAGAGTAATTAAAGTTTGGTATGCGGCATTGTGAGCTAATTATGATGCCATTTTTGCGGCAAGTATCGTACCGCCAAGTAAAATTATTGATTATCTGGTGCATGTGCAGTGAAAGAAACAAAAGTTTATCATCAACGTTCTGAATACCGATGTGGTATCCCATAAATATTTCTGTTTATGTATACTCGCGAGGAGCGAATGTATGTGTACACGCGAAATAACAAGGTTTTGTTCGTTTCGCGAATGTGGCTCGCTATAACATGTTGGTTTGCATGAGTAAAAAGTAATCTAGTACGATATTAGCGTTATCTTTTATCGGAGGTCTGAACACGTAAATGCTCCATAAAGGCAGTATGTACAGATCGGTCTCCCCTCCTGTGGAAGATGCTGTATCCACCTGTCCATCTATTTTGCGGTTATGCTGGATAAGATTTTTAATATTTTCCTCGCTCTCTTTTTTTTAGTTATTTTTTGTTTCCTTTCTGTATTCATTTCTAGCCGATCACCGATAGTACTTATTACGAGAACGCAATTAATCGCTCGAGAAAACAAGATCGAGAAAATTATTGCGTACGAGGCAAAGGCTGAGAGCAATAAAAAAATGAAATAAAAAAAAGAAGTTCTAGGTACTAGGGGGCGAGATTTTCTCTCGCATGTATATATAACGAGAGATTTTGAGAAGTGAGTGACAGGGTCTATATTTGTCTTACTGGGCCACAAGACGGTAAGCCTTTCGGCCCTTTCGCTCATACTTTCTTCTTAGTCCACGACTCCACCCATAACATAATTTTTTTTTTCATTATTTTTGTTTTCTTTCCTTCTCTCCGTAATAATATGATGAGGACTAATGGCCCCTGGAGGCTTTTTCATTTACATTCTACTCTGTACTATAATATACACATCAGGATATTCCCCGAAGCCACACTCCTGTCATGCATTCATGAAAGGGAGGAAAACCGATAATGAATCGAGGATAATTCATATTTTGTAAAGAAAATATCTTAGACAACGTGTGGTACAACAAGGTACGCTTGTTACTTCGAGAGAAACGGTAGGCCAAACTTTTGTTAGAAAGGAAACAAAGCCTGTTATGTATGTATAATAATATAGCGTTAAAGATTGTGACCACGTTTTTCATGTTGTTTCTGCAGAGATTCAATCGTTTTCTCATGCAGAAGCTGATGGTGAAAGCGGCAAACCCATCGGATATGGACAATGATTTAGTGGGTGTTACTGTACTGTTGAACTCTAATGAGCATCGCTTCAATGCAAATCTATATTCAAAGTCATTCGTCCGAAAAATAATTTTAAATAATTGTGAAATAAGCATAAAACTGCTCAACTCTTTTTTTCTGTTGAATCATTAGTCTTGATTTAATGGCTTGTCGTAAATGTTTCTCCATAGAAATCATGAAGTGTTTTGTGGAATATATTTAAAAATATTTCTTATTGAAATCGTGGTGTGAGAAAATTATTTTTCCAATATTCACGAGGTTCAATATCATTAGAGCCGATTCTGCAGTTGCATAAATATTTTTACCTTCTTTTCAATGGTTTTCAACTCTTATTCGAATTGACTACTCACGGACAACGATTCAAGTGCAATTTTATTATTTTTTCTTGAACGCTCTCATGCCTACTTATAGTAGATAAATCTATATAATAGGCACGGTAACATATCTATAATTTCTTGCAGACTATGTGCGGTTTCACCTCGATACTTTACCGCTAATCGCCAAAGGAAAATGTAATCCTTGGTGTTCCCGAGAACAGCAGTCATCTCTCTTACAATTTCATTCTCATTTCACCTGTGATCGTGGGTGGGATGAGGAAATCACTCAAATCGTTTCCACGAAGAAGAAAAAACTACAAATAAAATTCTTTATAAAGGATTTCGGAATGAAATAATCTACCGTTTTATGACGGCTGCGTTGCTCATATTTTCGTGATAAAACACACATAAATAAGTGAATAAAATTGAAGTAAGTCAACTTATTGAAATATTAATCCTGTACGTTTTCCGGCAATTCCGGACATTTGAAGTCTTACAAAATTACCTTTGAGTAAAAATTTCTTTCCACTCGATATATTTTTATCATTAGTATAGCTAAGAAAAATGGAATTAAAAAATTTGCAGTAGAAATAAAATAAAAAGAAAAAGAAAAAACTGTTGTCTATAAAATACGAGAAAGTAAATTGACTAAGGAAATTTTAGTTCGTTGGGTCATTGGAGTAATCATAAATCCAAATGAATAATTTCCTTGTTCCTAGTTCTTAAGTAAGTGTAATCCAGAGCATTTCTCAACGTATAAAAGTTATTTAACATAATTGGAATAAAAAACGTACAAGAATTAAGTTTTCATGATTCGTTTGATGTGACCGTACGGTTAAAATTTCGCTAACCGTACGTGGTTTCTCGAACCATAAATTCTATGCAAAATTCTGTATGCTTTCAAGTACTTCCTGTACAAGTAGAAAAAAAGAAACACGTCTCCATTTAATAGTTGGCTCTAGTTGGTAGCGATGTTAACCTCTGTTCGCGTGTGCACGCGAACAGACGAGAACGAAGTTTTCCGGTATAATATCCTCACGTCATTCACGCAAGGTAGCTCTTTTCCTCCCTCTATATTTTGCTTAAACGTCAATTTCGTAGGGAAACTTATGCCGTTCTTCGATTCTTGATGAAAAATAGAATCTTTATCAGTATGCTGTAAGAATTGGCACAAGGCAAGAGCCGCGAGAATAACGAGCGGCTGAATGATTTTGAGCTCACGCTTAAAGTTCATTCGATGGATAAGTGGAACGATGATGAGCGTTGTAAAATTTTCATGAAATCCATAGATACGTACATCTTTGTAATACTTGATGTTTTAACGCGTGTGTGCGGCGCACCTATGAATCTCATCTCGGGTAAAAGAAGCCCGCCCTCGCGAGAAAATCACTGGGAGGTAGAAGCGTGAATTATCTTTCATCATTTGCCATTCTCTTCCTCTGATTCACGTCTTTCTTTTTACTAATACATTCGTCTCCTTTCTATATAGAGACGTATATCCAAATGAAAAATTCATATATATGTAGATGTGTAAAGATACATAGTGTTTAAGTGTATAGAACTCTTATGGCTGAGGTATAGCATGATATTACGAATGTAGGCTGTATTTACGTGTACCCCAATGATTGATTAATAGGTCTCTACTCCGTAGAGATCGAGAAAGAGAGAAAAGTGCACTCGTGCAAGACGCGATATGTCGAAGCGCCTTTTCTGTTGTATGTTCCACGCCCTGGCCTCTAACACGACGCTATAATTTTTGCCCTATATACATATATAACTTTTAGACATACGTTATATTATATACATACATAGATACATATATATATATATATATATATATATATATATATATATATATAATAAATGGATAAAGTACCTTTTTATTTTCACCTATGTCTGTATCACGCGAGACATGACTCGTTGTCACACATATCGGCGCGATTAATCGCTCGAAATTCATTTATTCCAGGCCATTACCTTTCATATCTATATATAATCCACCATACTATTCTTGAACAGTCTAACACATTTTTTTACACTTCCAATTAAGCGTCTAATCATCGTTTATATAATTCGCACGATTAAATAAAGTCTCGAGTCTGCAGTGTCTCTTGAATAATTTAATCGACACAGAAAATTAGTTCGATGAAGCATAAAAATGTTCAATTAAGATTTCGGAATGCTGCATCTACTAGAGTTATACTGTTACGAATAAGTGGATGCTTATCCGAGGATTGAAAGTCATGAATTTTAAGGGTTATTGACTAACCAGTTGCATATGTATAAAATCTATGATTAAGGACAAAAAAAAATAATGTCTGGTAAAATATGTATTATTATGATTGCTAGGTCAAAGTTTTTTTTTTTTTTGTAAAAGGATGCAGTTCAATTTTTGTGAAATTAAAAGAGCCGTTGTAACGGAATTAACGAAGTAAACTTCAATCACAATTGCTTGAAATACGATGTGAATCGTTGTGAGAATTGAAAACAACTGTTAGAAATTTTAATGAGAAAAGACGAATATGACCCTATTTTATCGGTCGTTTTATCGAGAATCCCTCAAGTTTCTTATGCCAGACGACATGTTTGATCGATGCGCATAAATATGAGCAATCCTCTCGTGAGTAGTGAAATATATAGATGAAGGAGGAATCTCGCAATGATACAGGCGGGAGATGCGGGAAACCGCGGAATCGGCACGCGATCGACGAGACTCGAACACGCCACGAGCTTCCACTGTACATGTATTCGTTTACCACGAGTTGATTGGGTCGCCCCCTCATGTTCTTTTTTTATTTAATCGACGTGTGCCAGGGAATACTCTTACGGGATTACGTGATTCGAGAGAGTTTTCCAACTAGTACCAATTCTCTCTTATTCACCGTAAAAGTACAAAGTGTTCACGTTCTTATAAAAATCCATATTTATCGCTATACTAATTCATAAAATGAAAAATATAAATAAATTTTTATTTATCTTTTGAATTGATGTTCGATAGCGTGATTGATTTGCACAAGATTTACTTAATCACAAGAGAATCTTTTCTTCGCGATTTCTTCTTTTTTTTTTCTTGAGATAAGTAATCGGTGCTGCAGATAAGAAAAGAGACAGCTGTGCCAATCACCAAATTTTTGTTTTCTTTTCGTCTCTCCTTATGTAGGTGACCAATCACTGATACCGTTTATCGGTAAATCTACAGCACGCAAAGAGCACTCGCTTAGATTGAATTACGAACGTGCGATCAGAGCGAGACGGGTTTTACAAAGAAAGAGAGAGAGTGAGTGTGAGAGAGAGAGAGAGAGAGAGAGAGAGAGAGAGAGAGAGAGAGAGAGAAATAGAGATTAAAGTTAATAGACGAGTTTGAGAAGACCTGCGGAGCGAGCAAAAGAGAAAGGTAGAGGGAGAGAGACATTAGGATCCCGATCAGAAGGAGATTCTTGATTACACGGCTCACACGGGAAAATCGTAGATCCTGCTGCTGCTGTGCAGCCTCTCGTCACGCCGAAGAGCAGATCAGAAGCAAAGTACATCCGCTTGGCGAGTAAACTTATCCGATACGTGGTCAGGTTTTATCGATTTTGTGTCGCTCACTCTCACTCAATTCCACGATTTTCTCAAGAAAGCTCGTTTATTTATATTTTTTTCGTTCATTTTCTTATCTATTTATTCATATATCTGATTAATTTGCTCATTCATCAATTTGTTTAGTGATTTATATACTTGTCCAATCAGTCGTTTGGACGTCTATTTGATGCGGCTTTGATAATTTTTAAAAGGTTGCAAAATCATTAAATACGAACAAAAATAAATTGGTTGCACATTTTATAAATTTAAATTGATTTTGAATCCGGTGTGCAGAATGCAACGATTATCTATTTAATGCTCGTAACATATATTAAGTTCGATGTTTCAACGATTTGACAATCATTTGGTAAAAAAAATAAATATATGCACAAATAAACAACTGTACATATGAGGAGTACCGAGAAAATTATGGTGTAGAATTTGCATTGGTCGTTAGTATAGGCACAGAGGCTATCGTATTTGCATGGACATCGACCTGGCCTGAGAATAAAGCCGAGATAGTGTGGGAGTGAAAAATTGGCAAATGTCCGTGAGGGACGAGAATAAAATAAGGGAATAAAGGCAAGGAGGCGAACGATCCCTATCCGGTTTGGCCGATCTCCCGTATCTTTGCGACCCTTGCTTTTTTTTTCTCATTCTTCTTTTCTCTCCTTCTCTCTTTTGATGCAATTCGCAGTGTGGATTTTTAAAAGTGTATTCGCAAAGATTATTTATTTTCTTTGGGATAGTTTTGATATAACGATGTGGTTTGAATATAAACGATAGACGCTCAAATCGACAGTGGAAAACGATAATATTATTATCATAAAAGTTTGCTCCTCGTGTCGTGACATCTCAATTTGAATACGATTAACAAACACGATGAGATTGAAAGCTGAGAGAAACAGAGAGAAAATAAAATTTCTCCGATTAACCATACAAATGTGTTTTTATTGAATATAAATCTTATTAAATAAAATTAAATCATAAATAACTGCATAATATAACACTAAAATTTCAATCAAACTTAAAAAGTTATTTTAATTGGTATTATCATGTTCGATTGATTTTTTTTTCGTTCCTGACGCTACATCGAATATTGGATAATAAAAAAATCATCATCTTATCATTTCAGCAATGACGCAGATTTTATTTTTCTACAGTTAACGAGACAATGACATTTATTAAACGTGAGTGAGGTTTAAAACCACTGATTAAAGGTTTGAAAATAATTAATTACGGAATAATAATGCTGAAATTAATCTGGAACATTGTCTCGTCTGTAAAACTCGTTTTTGATCGATAAGGATACAATTATTGTTACGATTAAATCGTAATTATCATTAAAGTCCTTGCTCGTATGCCAAAGGCAGAGAAAACTCATCGAAGATATTATTGTGATCGTTAATCGAGATAGTTAGAGAAGTCGTTAACGGAATTGTAAACGCTGAATCGATTATTGAATGTAACTTGTCTGTACATTAGTGTAATTACTGTGAATTAATCGTTACCTCATATATAATTATACGAAAGATTTTATGAATCATGCATTAAATCCTACAGTTTAATAGGACAAGAAATTAATATACACGTAACATACATATATGCATATATAGTTACTTTCTTTGTTTAATAGCCACAAAAGAAAGTAACCCACACATTTGGAGACTTAGAATGATGAGGGTTACGCCCTTTAGTTTTCTAGCGATAAAGCTCCATAGTTTTATTCCTAGAAAACGAAGGAGCATAATGAATATCTACATATTTATATGTAAAGAGGAGTTGATGTAAATTTGAACCAGCACTTAACTTTTTGTAAGAACTTCCAAAGTAATGATACTCATCTAAATTATTTAATGACATACTCGACTCGGAATTGACACTTCCTAGATTTTTTCAACATGTCTTGACCTGAATTTCCTCGACTTCCCACGTGAACAGCAAGACTTAAAAATAGGTATACAGCAACGTTTTTGCCATTAAACTTCATTTTACACTTAGGAAATCTATCCGAAATTTAATCTAGTGATCTAGTGATTACTTTACATAAATATTAATGGAAACAAACTCACAATAAATCAACCAATAAATTTATATCGTTGAAGTAACGAGTGGTTCAAATTTGCACTCACTTTTCTACGGTGATGGACACGAGGCTCGGTACAATCGAGTTGATTAATTCATTCGCAGCATCGTCGATGAATCAGCTCGTCCGGTGAGAGAATTGCGAATGCCCCGTGGGGCGATTGCATCTTGAAAATATAGAGGAAGTACATAGAAAAAAAATATATGTCTATCTTTAGACGTAGACATTCGACGAAAGTTTCGTTACGAAGGAAAATTTTTGTCGAGTTTTGCGTCTTTTGAAGATCTCGATTCGCTTTGATTCAGCATTCGCTTGAACAACAATAATGAACTAATAAAAATGACATAAAAAAAAATAATAATAATAATCTTGTGTTCCATCTTGCAACATTATATTACAGCTGCACACGTATTCATTCGTTTGAACGAATTTTCCTATGTTACGGTGTGTTCAATGTGCGAATTTAACACGTTAGAAAGTCGAGTTTGTTCTCGCGCCTCAAGCGAGTCTGAAACGTCGTTGTCGCTAACGCGACGGCGGTGTGTCTTTAATCGTGCAATTTTATTCGGTCTCGAGAGACTTCTCAATATTTTTCTTATACATTTTCAATTTTACTATCGCGCTCGTTCATTTTCTCGATACTGTACACATGTCGTTTTGTGAGACATGTACGAGACCAAACCACGATCTCCGTGTACGAGTTCGTGCCGAGGTCGTCAGGCTCGCGAAATTCACTCAACTTGAACGAATTCAATCGCGAGAGACTCGAGGGTATAATATATCTTTCTGTTTCTAATATACGAGTCTAATATACGCGCAAACGAGTATAGATGTATATATTCAAATGTAGATTTATTTATACACGAAATATCGGTCGTTCTCACTTCATTTTTTTCCTCTCGATCTTGCGTTACTTCCTTCGCACTTTCGAGATGTTATTTGCCCAGACAACTGGACTCTCGCCCGAGTTTCGAAGTCTCCCATTCTGGTGGAGATAAACTCGAGCGTAAAATCGCTACGTCTGGATGGTCATTGAGTTTTTGCGACCAAAAGGACGTAACTCTTGCGATTTTCCATACAGTACTAACCAAACTTGAGTCTTTTATTTGCTTGGCATCGATACACGTTCCTATACTCAACTGGCCGAATATAATGCCCAGTAAAAATGGCCAAGCTGACCAGTCTGCGCGGAATCATTAAAAAACCAGAAAATCGATGACGTCATACGAGCACATTTCGGAGTAAAAAAAAAAACGTGAAAAAGTGAATGGCCTCATAATTCTTCGTCGTTGTGTCTACTCTTTCGGTCCATTATATTTGTATAGATTTCACCGAATATTTTACTTTGTTTTCGTCACGAGAACGACCCGGTCGAACCACGTATTATTAGCGTATTATTTACGGAGTAAAGTGTTGCCTCAGGCGATCCTCGACATTTTTTTATTTTATTTTTTTCAGATCTATACATACGTACCCTCATCTATACTGAAAAGTATAATATACTTATATTACACACATTTTAGAAAATTGTGAGAACACAAATATAATTATCCGACTCAGGAGGGAAAAAAATTTCGGTCATTTGGTATTGTTGCACACTCGTATATTCTCGTATATGAATAAATGAGCTCTGTAAATCATCAGCTCAGAACAAAGCAAACGAGACATAACTTTATGTTGACGGGAAATCATTAGAGAAACATAAGAATGGTTTCTTCTTAACGAATACGCGTACACATTATTTTTCAGAGTCCAATTTTTCAACGCCGATCGTTTACTTTGCTTTATTTTTCCTTTGAAGTGCGGCGTTCTACAGTTAATATCTTTCAATGACTACGGCGAATTTGTTGATTCATCAGAGGCAGAAATACTTACTATGTTAATGAAGTATTGTTGTCGGTTTATATTGTTATTATTATTGAAAGTATTGTGAAGATTCGTAAGAATAATCAAGAGATGAGGACAGGAGATCAGTGATAGAGATGTTTCGAAAGTTGCATAGGGTGAAAGTGTCGCATTTTTATTCCGGAATTGTGTATCTGTATGGTATATATGTATTTATATATTTGAAATGATTGTGCGTGAAATACAGCGGGAGAGCATTACTGGCAAAGAATTAACGAGATTTCAGAAGTTCGTTTGGTCTTGGCTATCCGCGAGGATTAATCGCTCGTCAGCAGCGCCTAAGAAGATATATCAAAACGAGTGGCTGTCCGAGACGATGAAAAAGCTTTTCATCCTATAGAGCCAAGAATGTTTACAGCAGCGTTGTAATACCCAGCACATAAAATTTTCTAACGCCTTCAGAAGATCGCGTGATAATTATCAAACACCAGAGATGAGAATTTGCTACGTGGTCGGCTCGTAAATTAATTAATCTCAGCTTCGATGATTAAACGCCGCTTCTGTCATAATACCAATTACTTTCCATTGATCCTCCGCCTTTTTTTACCTCAGATATCGGTCGAGTTATCCTTGCGTGAAATCGCTGATAAAACTTTCGATTCATATCGCCCTGGGCTGTGAGTTATTATTAAAAAATCAAAACTGCAAATGATTAAAAAATATTTTCAGTGATTAATTATTGATGATCGTTCTGAAGAATATTATTATCTTTAGTGAGCGATTTTTTATTCAGAGATATATAGCTATCAAAAAATTGTAGGCTTTAAATGACAGTTTTATTTTTCTAACATTTCAACAGTCCACTGCGGCTCAATTTCGGAGAGTGAAATTTTCCGCGCTTTCGAAAACTCCGCGAGAGATACTCATCGGGGTATCTCTATTCTTAGTTCGTCTACCTCGAAAACAGGTCTCGCGTTTGAGAGCCTCGATCACAAGTATAATAAACTAAATCGGTGAGTAAAAAATATGGGTCATGGCGAGCTGAATTCTGAGCCCGTACAAGATCTCTGATCTCTTCGGAACTTTCGGAATCTTTGCGAAGTCGTATACGATTTCAATATTTTTATTTCTAGATAACGGCTATAATTGATGTATCAGACGAAAATATAAATAAGCCGAAATCGACTTTTGAATTGTAAAACCTTCCAACGAAATAAAAATTCATTCGATTCTTTAATCTTCGTTTTAATATATGTACGATTCGATGTGATGTAACATTTTTTAATGTCTAAATATTCCAAGTAGAAATAAAATTAATTTTCGGTCAACAAAATATTCAAGCAATGTTAAATTTCTCAATGCATCGTTAATCAACAAAGTAAGATCAAATATTTATTTAATGACGTTTTAATATACGTGATCTGTGGGCTCCAAATTTTATAAAGTTAAAAAGAAAAATCGAACGTGCTCTGAGTTCTTTTACTCGCAGCAAAATGGAAGTAACTGATTGATTCATCAATGTCTGTCTTTCCACGCAGAGAGAGATTCATGAGTGACTCGGAGTAAATACGAGTGTATAATAAGTAAATCTGTTACAAAGTGACCCAGATTAGAAAATGGTTTTCACATAGCTCTGAGAGAAAAAGAGAGAGAAAGGGAACTAGAAACAAAATGTATAAAGATTTCACAAGGTTCAAGTTTGCTTTTCTTAGTGACAGAGAGAGAGAGAGAAGAAATTCGAGTCAGGAAGAGAAGAGAATGAATAGAGCGATGTCGCCTCGAGCGGCATCGAGAATGAATAAACCGCGTATACACACTTTACCAAGAGACGCGATATATGCCGGACAACTCGAGGGCATATACAGTACGATGGCGGCTCGCTGTCTAGGAGTTACTCCCGCGACGTCGTGCGATCACCATGAATATTCATGCATGCCAAAGTGAGAAATACACCGAGAAATCCTCAGGCAACGTCGTACTATGTACTACAAGCGTTATGTATCTGATATGTATGATCACTATATCCTATATATTACACGTATATTTAGCGGGTGTCTGAAAAAACGCGTTTATAAACTGTAGAGTATAAGTTGTAAAATTCTGAAGAGAAAAATCTTTGGCCGTTTGTCTCTCGGAAGCACTGTTTACGAGACATATTGAACGATCAGTAATCGCCAATTCGGGATGCGATGAGTATAGAAACGTAAAGTAGGAGAAGCACTGGGCGGGGGCGGGTTGAAATTCCGAACTTTAAAAATCAGAACGCTCAAAATTCCGAATTTATTTATCTAGAACACAATACTCCTGGAAATTTACAATTCGAAAATTTTGTAAACAGAATTATTGTATAACCGAAAATAAAAGTCCACTACGAAATTAAATGAGAATAATCATGGATCCGACCGATAAAGCGTCAACATGAAAAAATAGCACGTAAAAAATGTATCAACTTCTCATAATCGGAGAGTCCATAGTTCTGAAAAAATGTAGAGTTATATATTCAAGATCCTGAATGGCGAAAGTTTCTACAGAGAAAAGTTCCGAAAATAGAAATATCCGATAGGTGTGAACATCCTGATATTATATGTTTACAATAGAACATGATAGATGATCAATACTCAGAAAAAATTCTACCGAGAAAGATCAAAATTCCGAAAGAATAGTACTCTGAAAGATCAAAACTCCGAAAAAATTTTCCCCGAAGACCGAAACTCCGAAAATCCATGCGATAGAGCAGTGATGCTGCCATCTAAACGCGTCAGGCTTACATGCGATCTGCTTTATGTGTGAGTTTTCGGAATTTTGATCGTTCTGAACGATCTATATCGGAATCTTACACGATCTAAACTTGAGTTTTCGCAAACTGGATGATCAAAAATATGATTTTTGGATTCCAAAACTTTCGGGAACCTGACGAATCTCTTATCAGCTTTTATTATATTTAAACTTTCTGATATAGTTCGTTTTCTAGAATAACAATTTTGGTAATTTGTGGCATGTTTAATATTAGATATTCGGAGTTTTGTGAGTCGAATTACTGGTCATTCAAATAAAGCGTTGATCTCATTCATACGATTTCTGAAAATTATCTCGTATAAGAAATAACATTTGTATCCTTTTCCTATCGCTACTCGTACCGTTCTGCATCATTTACAGTCAACTGTGTAGACTTTCGCTGGCATGATCCTTACAAAGCTTTCAGTTTCGGAACATTAAAATTAGGAATTTTAAACCGTCGGAGTATTTAAAGTTCGGATTTTCAAACCGGCCCCCACTGGGCCATGCCCTACAATGCACCGGATAGGCCTCCCTTTCTTTAGTTAATGTCTAATCAATCGTCCATCGCAGACAAAAAGACGTAAGAACTATTCTCTTCAAAATTCCATAAAGAAACTATTCTCCAAAGCTTGTACATAATTTTGCTATATCCTATATACATACGTACAATTTGTGCGTATGATTTACGGTTATATTAAATGTACGTACGCACTTGTTGGGACCGTGGACATGAAGAAAGAGCAATAGAAAGAAAATTGCTTGGGGGCATTTAGTTCCGCGATATTACTGTAGTTTTGCTACCTCAGGGCGCATACTTCCAGCTTCGTCACCTTATCAGCGCGAAAGTGTCGCTCTCACAAATAGCATTGACATGCCTTGCATCGTATAACTAGCTCGCGCTAATACGAGCTCGTTAATATCCAATATGTAACTAACCTTCCGATGTATATTCGATACATTTTAATCAGGATATGTCAAAGCATCATTTTCCCTGTGATTTTAATCACCAATTAATATGGATTTATTGCTAAACCGGTTGTCCATTCGATCTCTCACCAAGTACACTCGATATTTTACTCTATTGCTCGAGTCCATTTGTTTTATTGTTGATATATATACACGTCGTATTCAAGCTTCGTTTTGTGGCATACATTATATCTTCCAGTAAAATAAGTGGTGCATTCCTTGAATCGATTTCACTAATAATGATCGATGAATCGATGGGCAATAAATAATGACCGTCCGTGCGTTCCTAACATCGGAAATTATCGAGACTGATTCGTTATCAAATGAGTAATTAATTATGCTAATTTGTCTAAAAGCCTTTTCGTGGGTGTAGTTTCAAAATGAACTAAAAATAAATGCTTTTTTTCTAATGGAGCAGTTTAACCTGTCAGCAGGCGCGCTACGTACACTTTAAACATTGGGCGCGCGATAAGAGATTTTCTCACATGTATAGCTTCAAGTACTTAATTTGATAAATAGGAACTTGAAAATAATTCCGTTACAGTGATTGTGGCTATTAAACATTTTTATTTAAAAAAAAAACCATAAATACAACGATAATTGACAATTAAAACAAAAAAAAATAATAATTCAAAAAATTCGAAAACAAAAATTCAAAATTTTTTTTTATCTTTTCTATCATACAGAAAAATAAATTTGATGAAGACAGAAAAAATTTGAAATGCTTATGCCATTTGAAATTTTCGAGTAACCATCGTTTTAATATAAGTGTGAGAAAAAGTCTCATAAAGTACGCTTGCTGACTGGTTAAAAACTTTCTAAACTTCTCACGTGGTCTCATCCAAAAAAAATTGAATAATAATATTTTTTCACATGGCAAAACAAATATCATCCTAATTTAGTTACTTCAATCACGAGTTGAGGAAATAAATCTTGTGTTAATTGCTGCTCGGAGTGCAAGCGATATAACTCCCAACGAGAAGGAGTTATAATCGATTTTCGGCGTAATTACTCATTGAATCGTTTTTAATTCAAATAAAAGGGACACTCTCGGATGAAAATAATCGATATCAAAGTGATTCTTAGTTTCCGACACTCGCGTGACGAATTTTCTTCAGTTACGTCGTGGGGTTTTCGAACCCCTTGATGACGCGACAAATTACGAGCAGGGGTTCAACGTCCTTTGAAGTAATGCTTTTGATTTTCTATTGATAACAAAAAACAGACGATATAGATCTCAAGAGCCGACACACAAACACAACTTACACACATGTATATTATTTTATCCATATGTATAACAAAATTACGTGTTCTACATCACATACATACAAAGCTTCGTGGTCTTCGGTACATTCACCCATGCTCTACCGATCAGGGTACAAAAAAAAGTAATGGATACATAGACAAAAGTTTCTCAGCCAAGAGCAACAGAGATGGATGAAAAACGTAGGCGTTAAAAAGAAATAAATAGTGTTTCGAAGGCTTTTGTACAGTGTGAGATGGCGTGGCAAGAGACTTTACAGCTAGGGAGACTCGGTCTCGAAGAGATCGGTGATTCGTCGAAACGATTTAGAGGATCGAACGAGAGAGAAAGAGGTGAAGTAATAGTGGTACGATCGTTCGCGTTTTGCGATATCGAAGCCAAGTCTCTTGAGGAACCCTTTCTTTTTTTTTACCGCAACCAGAAAGAACAAAGAAGAAGAACTAAGAAAAAGAAGAGGAGGTAGAAAAAGTAGGGAATATACACGCCATGTCTCATCTGCACGGTTCATCTCTCGTCTCCCGCAACACCGCAAAAAGCAGAAGCTCCGTCTCGAAGCACACCATCACATCCCGTATCACCTTGATCTTCTTTTTTTGTTTTCTTTCTTTCCCTGAGCAATTTCTCGCTCGTGCCTCTACGCCACGAATGCGAAAGAACCGAGGTAATATCTAGAGTCCGCCATAGTGGATAAGTCAACCCCCTGAATATACCTGCACACGCTATACGACGCCATACATTCGATCACGTTTTCGTGGCCGCCGTTATTCCACCACGACTATTATATCGTACAAATATATATCTATATGTACACATATATTTTGTATTATAGATCGTATACGTTTATACAAGGCCACAACTCGGACCTACATAAATTATAAAACTTTGAAAGTCCAGCTCGCGATCTCTGTCTCCTTGATACACGCCGAGTTCACCACGTCTACAAACTGACTGACTATAAAAATTCCTCTTATAAAACCATACACGATTAATCACCTTCCACCATCAACTTAATACCGATAAATTCTCGTCTCTATTGTTCTCCTCACGAAATCATCGCTGAGCTCTACCCCCTGCGCGATAATCGATTGCGCAACGTATGGAATCTCGGAGATAAAAGACACGGAAGATTTGAGAATTCAATATTGCCATGAAAAAAGGTTTGCTGTCCCCTTTTTTGTCTCTTTGTTACTTGACATTGCTAGCTATTTTTATCTGTCAGAGTGAAATGAATCGAGAACTCTGAATAGAAATAACAATGGACCTAAATCGCAGCATCCCTTCCTCACAAATAATCAGTAGTGATGCTGAAAATGATTGACAATGATAAAGGACGTATTTCATGCCAATTTAGCAGACGATGTTGTTACGTGGCTTTATATAGTCTTTTCATTGCATAGGCAATGAGTATACGCACCTGCTAGTGCCGACTACATAATATCAATGGAGTAATTACGTCTCATTGGACAATCAGAAGCTGTATAATGCCTCATGGTGCACGGAAAGAGAGAAAGAGAGAGTGAGCGAGAGAAAGGAGAGAACCGTCCGTGTAAATAGACGTTTAAGGACAATGTGTCTGTAAAAGACGACGATGCGAATTCCGTGTGTGTATGTATGTCTGTATACAGGAAAACGATGGAGGACGTCGTGCATATCGCGAGCTAGCAAATCTCGCACCTGCTCTCGAATCACGCGAGCTCGTACGATACACGTATATAGAGATACATGTAAATATATGTATATACCAAAACTTGATTAAACTGCTAAAGGAGCGATCGGTAAATGTTGTATGTTGTACGTTTTATCGTCTATACATACACGTATGTATATACATGTGCATCCAATAAGAGTAGCTTTTATACACCGACACAATTGGGACCACAAGCGAGGGACAAGTATCATGAACAATGAATCGATAAATCAACGATCGAACACTCAAGAGACTCTCTCATTGGTCTCTCTACATATATAGAGTTCTCGTCGAAAGATTCCCCGATTTTCTTATATCTATGTATAAATATTTCTTAGCTCTCACAACGCCAGCATAGAGATTTCCAACTGTGCTCTCTGTTTTACCAGATAACACACGCTTTAGTTATAGAGAATCTCTCTTCTTTGCTCTTTATTTGAAGAGTGCGTCTATATTGTATCTCGTAAACCCGAATGAAGCCACAAAGTGGTTTATTATATTTTCCAGCTGTATATATCCATGCACTTAATATATACGCGTATATAAATTCATCAACAAATATATATATGTATATATTTCCATTTGTATGTATGGATATATTTATAAGTTTGTACAACAGAAATCATAGGGAGTACAAATCCCACGCCATATCCATAATTTTCGACTGAATTCAAGCGTGAATTATGTACTACTTAATGCGCGGATGGATAGGAGACTCTCTCGTCGTAATCTTTTACCAGGAGAGCTCCATTCTCGCATATACTCGCCAACTATACCCGCGCGCTTGTACCATCAACCATTGCATTTTACTATATACCAAGGGATCGAAAGCTTTTCCATCCTAACCAATATCAGGATTCAGGCACGTACGCAAAACGTGCTGTCTTCTGTTTCAACTTTGCCATACGTATATACATTTTTACGAATGAGATTGTGCGTGCTGCATTTATATTTACACTTATGGGGTTGTTTCAGATGAAATGGAAATCGCAATTTTATTTCTAGAAAGCGAGAATGCCGGTTGCGAAGAAACTATAACACCTGCGGCCATTAAATTTAAATTCATTTTCAAACGTGTCTAATTTGTCGAATGTTTTATAGAAGCAGGATATGAAAGATTTTATCGTTTTGTTAAATTCAACAAATATGAAAATAATATCAGAGCGAAAAGTAATTCATAATCGGTATAATATAATCCGTCGATTTTCGTTTTGCCAGCACTTTCTTAAGTTTTAATGACTCAATTATGATCGCATTCATTTCCAAGATTATTTCTGCAATCAAACCATTTGAATTTCTAATTCTACCAGCTTACAATTTTATTTGAGAAAAGCCTTGAATGATGCGGTTTGATATGAATCGACAGAGGCGTTTGTACCTGGATGTCAAGTAGTTTAAACATATGTTTTTTTTTTGTTATTTCAAGCATACGTATAGATGTATTTACGTACGTCTACATATGTTTATTTGGATGTAATACATGAATGCACATCTGTATCTATGATCGCTCGACTTTCTCATGAGATCGAGTCATCGCGCGTTGCTTTTCACGACGGGAGATATACTCACATATATACGCACGAATAGCAAAAACGGTGAGGATAAAAGGCTCACACATTTATTAATCGAGAATCTCGAAACGAGAAGTCGCGCGAGCTCGAGCACGAGCACGCGCGGCGCTTGTTTGATTATCAAAGGAAAGTATCTGCGGTCTTTCGTCGATCATATATACATATATATGCATATATCGTTATATCTTGTATTCGAGAATACACGGAAATCAGTCATCATGCGTGTTTTCCATTATTATACTTTTACTCATATAATCTCTTCGCCACGGGGCGTGATTCCCAGGCATGCATTCGAACGAGTCAGTTTTTCCATACATTATATCCCGTTTTCATATCGAAATAAACGGGTTTATTAAGCACAACAGTGGGGCTAAACGGTGCAAGTTGATAAATCACAAGCACGTGTACTTATCTACCTATTATTTTCTCTCAATTATTATTTTAATTTAAAAATGGCTAATATACTATTCTCTTTGCACAATAAAAAATTGGTATTGCTTTGACGTTGATTAATTTGTATTAAATGAATATTAGGAAGCAGAACAATTTTTTGTTAAGAAAATGCACTGAATCTTTTTTTACGAATTTGTAGGAAGGTTCAAACTAGCAACTAAAAAATTAGCGAGTCATTGGACGAATCATAGATGAATAGTAAAAAGAAAATTCTATGCGTTTGCAAAAATGAATGGAACTTTTTTCGATTCGAAAGAGCACGAAATTCTTCCCGAATTCCGCTTTTTGCTAGGGTTCGCCAACGATATGATATGCAGCTTCAAAATCATATGAATGATTCCTTAATCCCGTATTTTTTTCTGTAAAAAGTGCCTATAACGTGTGCGAGTTCGAAATATCCTTTCTTCTTCACAATTATTTAATGAGGCGAAAGAAAGTTCGCGGTATGAGTTAAATAACAGACGAGAGAACAAGGAGCGTCAGAGAGGCTGAAACGTTAAGTTTTTTTGTTTTCTCTACACACTTTACTTTTACCGCGGATTCAAGGAGGCATGGACAATTACACGTTTATATAGCGCGCATATTTTCTAATTACGAACACGTGCTGTTACCACTCTCGATAATTGCGCCGCGAGATGTCTGCACGTGAGAAACGCGATTATAATGATCGGAGATGTTGATGAGGAAGAGTTCGAATGATTGTACTGAATAATAATCGAGGATCAATCAACTCGGTCACTGAGATGCGGGAGATCGGAGCCGGATGAGAATTTAGAAGACTTTATACACGAAGCAAGAGATGCACTTTTGCTCATGTTGAAAAAACAATTAACCTAATTATATACATATATAGTGTTGGATTTATCATTTTAAACAATCTCGCGTTGATCAACTCTCCACACTCTCAGCATCGCTTTATATAGTCTCGGTTATTTTCAACGGAAGATAATACAGAGATTCATTGCCCAACCACCAACTAATAAGCTACTTTTCTAATAAGATTCACGACACCTTATATTTAGAAAGGCAAAACTCGTTAAAGTTTGTCATTAATGAGCTCCAAATTAATCGGGCCCATTATGCTTTTGTTTGGTTAAGTAGACAATCCTTGGGCCGAGTGCCGAGTATTTTTTTAGTGCATGTTTTATTTTATTTTTTTTAACGAAATCTTTCTTTCGAATGTGGGACAAATCAAGATTTGAGAAGAAATCTGACTGAAGAATTTCGATTGAAATATATGCAATTTGACAACATGCTTCACGAACTGAAAAATATTCGAAAATTTCATCTAATCTCTCATCGTCAATGGTGATTTATGATTGAAAAATTTGGGAAGTGAGCCTGAAAGGTAATTTCTCTATACAGCGTTGACAATAAAACATCCATTAAGTAACTCTACTTTGAAGATGAAAAAAATGGCATCTTCAATCTGGGAGAATGATTCTGGCGTCCATAAACGATTAAAACGCTTTGTATTGCTCGGTGACGTTATTCACGATTATTGTATTTATGACATCAGCCATATTTGAGGATACAGAGACCGTTGAAAATATTTTCCCCGCAGGGCTAGCCATTTTTATAGCTCGTCAATAATGTTTTATTGGTCGCGCAATAAAATATTTATCGTTGATACGGAAGTGAGAATAAGTTGGAAAGTTTTCGTTTTTTTTTCATGTTGAAATAAAGGCACCCTATACAACGGGTTAATGGGGGATTCTTATCAGCTTTCGAGAACATACGCGTCATCGTACATCAAGGTACAAGTGCATGTACCTTCGGTATATCCCCCAACTTTTCTCTCCCTGAACTTTTGATTTTTTTTTTTTCGTCGATGTTGTTTTCGCAACCTCGTTTTGCCGCTTCGAAGCTTCCGCGAAGGAAAGTACTATCTGTCCATCTATCTATCCTGTATCCCGTCGAGCTACAGAGAGACAGAGAGAGAGAGAGAGAGAGAGAGAGAGAGAGAGAGAGAAGAAAGAGAGAACGATGGAAAAATAGATAGAGAACAGCAGATACCGACTGCAAAATAGATAGAAGTGCATATCACAAGTGGGGGACGATGTCGGCTGTTTCAATAGTGGCGCATGTCGAATCGCTTGACCCTTTGCACTCGCGCCACGTTTATGCCACTTCTGTGAGCTCCCGGCTCGTTCATACATTGACTCTTTTCTCTTGAGGTTCGTGAGTTACCTCCCCGGGGGTTCCCATTCGGTAAAAAGACTCTCCGTGATAGATAAAAACTTTCTCTCATCGAAATTGACGATAAAAAAGATAGAAACATCAAAAAAATACAGAAATCTTTTATCACGTTATTAAATGGTGCTCACAATAATGAGGCACGGTGTGATCGAGAGAAAAACATTACGAAACAACTTGTTTTTTCTTCGATTCCAGCTCCCGATGTTTTTCTCCCAATCGATTTATACATCTAACAAGGAAAGGTACTTTGGTGTCCCCCTCCGATTTTGATAATTTTTATATATGTTATAGTCCATCGAAAATTAAGAGACACGTAATTTTTTTTATCGGCTTAAAGTTATTTTTAAGGGGTGAAATCGACCCCCAAAGTTGAGCATGTTTTGCATCTGGTAGAGTGTTTCATATAGAAGCACTTAACCGATCGTAACGAAACCAATTGCAAAACGTTTTTCACGTCAAATAACCTGTATATAATGTTCAACTTCTTATGCACCCCTATTACATGGGGATGATTCACCCCCGAATATCCAGAATTCTTTTGTATAAAAAAAACTTGCAATCCGATTTCAATAAAACAAACGCCATTTTGCAGAGCAAAAAAAATAAAATTGACGTATTTTTGGGTTTTTCTCAGATTAAAAAAATTAAGGGGGTAAAACACCCTTAAAATGTCAAATTTCATTTTGAGCACTGTCCCCTTCCGATTTCAATATTTTTTTTATAAAATGTAGCTTATCGAAAAATAAGACCACCTATTATTTTTATTGGCTCAAAATTATTTTTAAGGCGTGAAATCAACCCCCAAAGTTGGGCATGTTTTGCATCTGGTAGAGTGTTTCATATAGAAGCACTCAACCGATCGTAACGAAACCAATTGCAAAACGTTTTTCACGTCAAATAACCTGTATATAATGTTCAACTTCTTATGCACCCTTACTTACTGCAGGGGGCTGAACCACCCCCTGACATTCATAATTTTTTGTATAAAAGAAAAATTGTCATTCGATTTCAATGGAAAAACCAACATTTTGAAAAGCAAAAAAAAATTATAGTGAATGTGTCTAGATTTTTCGAATAAAAAAAATTAAGGGGGTAAAACACCCCTAAAATCTCAAATGTCATTTTGCGCACTTAAATGATAAAATTCAATTCAATTGGTCTCATTATCATTGCGTATCGACTTATATGCTAAATAATATTTATTTCGCATGTACATCCGCTGCCCTTCTGACATGCTTCACGTTTATAAAGAAGTGTTGGTATCCGTTCTATTTATATAAGTTTCTATTTTGAACGATTTACGAAAATAAAAAAAAAACTCAAATATCAAAAGAGTCGCATCAGCAATTCACCGCCCAGAATGTAAACAAAGCTGGCTCATGCCTTGCCATATTCTTATTCATATCAAGAACCGCTATAGTGGCTCGACCCCAAGTATTCTTGAAAAAGCCAGTTCGCTCAGGCTAATGTTTGAGGTATATCCGAAAACCAAATAAAAATGCTGTTTTCGTGGTGATGTCAGATCAAACCGCCCACTCAAGATGAAAAAGGTAAAACTGACTTTATATTATTCCAGAAGTTAAGTTGCTGTTCGACTGTTGATCAGTCATTATCGTGTCCGCTATCGTGAATACCGTATTGTTATTAACATGTCCATCAATCCAATGAACGTAATAAGACTGTTGTTTCTTACATTCGAGGTAATGAACATTCCTGACAGTCCTGTTAACAATAATGAAGTGGAATTGAAAGAGAGTTTCGCGGAAATTCTGAAGGCCTCTATGGCAGAGTTCAATCAGTTAGAAATCGTCGAAGATACGACATTAGATTTTCAAGAACCGTTTAGAGATGTCATAGTAGAACCTGTCGAAGATAATGACATCGAATGGGGTCTTGGAGAATCTCCATTAAGCCCTGAAACGTGTACTGACGATGAAGAAGATTTGAGCTACGACTACAAACAAAGAGCTGTTGAGTACTGGAGAAGTGCAAAAACGAAACAAAATAGGAAAATAGAAACAGTCCAAAACCGATTTAAACTCGTTAAATCTGTGCGCCAATTAAGGCGCTGGGCTCAACAAATTAATAAAGGCGGAACTTACAAGGAAAAATTGTCGCGCATTTCTGAATATACAATCGATAATTTAAAAAGCGCCATAGAAGCAGGTCTCATTGTACACGATATCGATCTTCGGAGATGGGCATTACAAGCCCAAAAATTGATTGGGCATGAGAATTTGCGTTTCAGGGCTTCGCCAACATGGATAAAAAAGTTTAAAAAAGTTCATCGAATAACAAGTAGAAAAATAAATAAATTCGTGACAAGAAAGACTCTCGAATCAAAGGACATATTACAAAACGATGCTAATAAATTTGTCTCCGCAGTTCAATTGAAAATTGAGGAATATGGCTTGGAAAATATTTATAATTCTGATCAAAGTGGTTTCCAATTAGAAGTCCATTCAGGGCGAACGTTAACAGAAGAAGGTACAAAACAAGTAGAATGCCTTGTACAATCCGTTTCAGCGACAACCCATAGCTACACCATCCAGCCGACAATATCAGCAGCAGGAAAATTGTTGTCACCTCTTCTGATAATTTTAAAAGAGCCATCCGGGCGGTTGGGGCCAATCGTAGAACGAACCATTTTTCGACCTCCCAATGTTTTTATAAGTGTTTCAAAATCTGGCAAGGCTACATCAGGTACGTTGGTATGTAATATTCAAATATAAAAAATAGATGTGCTATTAATTTTTACATATTGATTTATAGAACATTTCAAAGTATGGCTTCAAGAAGTGTTCTTCCCAAATGTCGGTGAGAAAAGTGTGCTTTTAATAGACTCATGGAGTGGACATTGCCCTAGTGTTGTCACGGAAGTTACACCACATAACAAAGAAATTGTTACAATGATCATACCGAAAGGAACAACAGGGAATATCCAGCCACTTGATGTCTTCGGATTTAGAATTTGGAAAAATTATGTCAGACATTTTTCAGACAGTGTCATGTTACTTGATTATGATTTAAGTCTACATTTACGAAATAATATAATCAAGCTGCAATCTCTAGTACATAATCAATTATCATCTCCGAGGTACGAAAATTTATTTCGATATGCCTGGTTCAAAAGTGGGTACATAGAAGAACGACCTGAGCATTTCGAAAATCCCGTTGAATTCGCTTTTGGTATGTCATCTCAAACACAATGTGAAATTGAAGGCTGCACAAATGTGGCTGTAGTAAGATGTTCATGGTGTAAAAAGTCACTTTGTTTCAAACATTTCTTCGAAGAACATCATTACTGTTCAAAATATAATCATTAAGTTCAGGAATGATAATTGAAACGAAAATTTGAATTGGAATCTATTTTTACTACATGAAAGATTTTAGCGCCTATGTATAACCTATATATATATATTTGTGTACAGACCATGTGTATACAAAAATAAAAAATCGTGAAGCTCACGACCACCGAAGATGTAGGAGTACTCAATTTTTCATATAATTAAAAAGCCGATGTACATGCGAAATAAATATTATTTAGCATATAAGTCGATACGCAATGATAATGAGACCAATTGAATTGAATTTTATCATTTAAGTGCGTAAAATGAAATTTGAGATTTTAGGGGTGTTTTACCCGCTTAATTTTTTTTATTGGAAAAATCTAGACACATTCACTATAATTTTTTTTTGCTTTTCAAAATGTTGGTTTTTCCATTGAAATCGAATGACAATTTTTCTTTTATACAAAAAATTATGAATGTCAGGGGGTGGTTCACCCCCCTGCAGTAAGTAAGGGTGCATAAGAAGTTGAACATTATATACAGGTTATTTGACGTGAAAAACGTTTTGCAATTGGTTTCGTTACGATCGGTTGAGTGCTTCTATATGAAACACTCTACCAGATGCAAAACATGCCCAACTTTGGGGGTTGATTTCACGCCTTAAAAATAATTTTGAGCCAATAAAAATAATAGGTGGTCTTATTTTTCGATAAGCTACATTTTATAAAAAAAATATTGAAATCGGAAGGGGACAGTGCTCAAAATGAAATTTGACATTTTAAGGGTGTTTTACCCCCTTAATTTTTTTAATCTGAGAAAAACCCAAAAATACGTCAATTTTATTTTTTTTGCTCTGCAAAATGGCGTTTGTTTTATTGAAATCGGATTGCAAGTTTTTTTTATACAAAAGAATTCTGGATATTCGGGGGTGAATCATCCCCATGTAATAGGGGTGCATAAGAAGTTGAACATTATATACAGGTTATTTGACGTGAAAAACGTTTTGCAATTGGTTTCGTTACGATCGGTTAAGTGCTTCTATATGAAACACTCTACCAGATGCAAAACATGCTCAACTTTGGGGGTCGATTTCACCCCTTAAAAATAACTTTAAGCCGATAAAAAAAATTACGTGTCTCTTAATTTTCGATGGACTATAACATATATAAAAATTATCAAAATCGGAGGGGGACACCAAAGTACCTTTCCTTGTAAGTATAAATGTACGTACGAAACTCCTACAATCTCGTCGTCTTTCGATACGCCGCGGAAAGCTTACGGACACTTTTATCGAGAGAAAAAACGAGATGCCGAATGAGCAACTCTCATTTCCGTGAAACACGGGTCTCTAAACCGGGGATAATGAAGCACGACGATCAATACACGCCGCGAGAGTCGCGTTCATTCGCTCGATACTTTTCCTCATTGGTAAACATATTAGTCAATGTCTTCACGTTGAAATTCACCGGGATATCGAGAAATGCTCTACAGAGAAAAAGTGAAAAGTTTTAATAATGTAATTATCATAGTAATGATCGAAATATCGGAGAAGAAATCGGTTTGCGGATAGAAGTTTTCGGCTCGTGCGTTATACGGGGTCGAGATTAATGTATAGACATCTCGTACGTAAGACACGCTTCATCCGGAAGATCGAAGAAGGAGCGAAAACTTAACGGGATTCTTGATTGAGCATTCTTCGTTTTGTTTTTCTTTTTTTTTATTTTATTTTTTTATTTTGTATTATTTATATGCTTGCTTTTCGCTCTTGATAAAACGTGGGTAGGCAGTACACGCCAGTTTATTGTGTACATCGATACATATATAAGTACATTAAAAATACGGATCGAAAAACGTGCAACGCGTCCTGCTGCGTCATCCTTCAAATACATTGTATATCCGTTACATTTAACATGCGTTACGTACACGATTCGTATACATCTCTCCTGTGTATTTTTATACATGTACAGAGATGATTTACCTTTGTAATTTTCTTTTTTTATCGGTACACGGATCTTTGTGACTCAGGTTTTAATAATTAACTATGTCATTGCGACATCCTGCTCTTTCTTTATTCCCCCATTCGTTTCACCTTTCTGATCACTTTTGTTACATCATGGAAGTCCCTACAAAGGGTGGATAGTTAAAAAGAATTTGTCGCTTCTAATAATATCCTTCGAGACATTTGTTTGATGTAAAAATTCTTTGATTTGTTGTTTTTTATGATTATCACAGAATCGCGTCTTATCATATATTATTAATTGATGATTTTCAAAGACATCTATTTCGGGACCGTTTATATTTTAAACGATATTTCTTGAAATCTATTTTATAGGACACGTATCTACGAAATACGTGTTGGTAAATATACAATGAAGGATTGACACTACAAATAGGAAGAAGGGAAAAGCGATCATTTGAGTTGCGAATAAAAGGAGCGAAATTTATGTGGCTGACCTACGGTTCGACTTGCGTTTCTACAAAATATGTAATCGACAAAAATCTCTACCGATCAAAAGGCGGCGAGAAATCGCGAAGAAGAAAAAAGGAGAAGACGAAGAAGAAAGGGGGTAATAAAAGGATGAAACGGTCGAGCGCAGAAAGCAACGGGGACTCGTCGTGATTTGCGGGTGTATATCGTTCGTTTATCGGACCATTTATCCGGCACTGTGAACACTTGAACTTCCATTTCTGGTACAGAGGTATCAGTAAAAAAAGGCGCTAGACTCATGTAGTTTCGCCCAACCAATAAACGTCCTACTTCTCACGCCTTTTGCAGCGAGGCGAAGAATTCACGGACGCAAAACTCGCTTTTGACTTTTCTCAACGATCCGAGTTCAGGTTCGCAGGTTTTTTCTACCTTTTTTTTTGTTTCTCAGTAAATCGGGACAAAAGCTAGATCGGAGCACGAGTTGCGCGACTAATCTCACTCGAGGCTTTTATTTCCACCGGATAACTTAATTGCCCAAGTCGGCAACGTCGTTGTACAGAGAGCTCTTTATCCGGCACGCAATTTTCTTTAACGCACCTCGTTTCTCTGAGCAATTGTAATAAAAATTTTTGGTTGTTAAAATAGGACAGGTATATCTTGATATATCGTTTGATATCTGATGAAAAGACGGCAAAACTCGTCTCTGTACCGATAGCCGAGTGGACTTTCGACAAGATTAATCCAAGCACTAAACCTCTATTACATATCATTTCAATTTACAAAAACAAGTTCTAAGTATGTTTCTCACACTTTTTTTTTGCGATTATGCACAATAAATAAACGATATTGCTTGTTTATTTTGCAGCGAAAACAACTTTTCAGTTGGGACTATAATTTGTTCCGGAAAAAAATGGTCTCGTGGAGAAAAAGTGAAAATTATTGAGACAAATTAGGATTTATGGCTTTCTTTATTGAAACAAAGGCTTCCGTATTGGACATTTTCCAAAAATGTTTATAATCTACTTTACGGGGAGTTTGTTTGTACACAGAGTGACTTAAAGTCTCTGAGATATCGCGAATGCATTATTTATTGTCTCGTATTGTTTCACGCGATAACTTTTTTGTTTTTGTTTTTATTCCGTGATGCTGAAGTCTCGTGCGAGCATCGAGGACCTTAGAAATATTACCAGGACGTCTTTTGCTTGCTGTATCTTTGCTGTGGCGCAGGAAATTTTTTATTTTTTCACTTATTGACTAAGAAGGAGCGTAAAGCCACCGGTATATTCTCTGTCAGGCAAAACGCAACTACGATAAATAAATCAAGATGTGCACGTGTTCAGCTCGGGCATGCATTTACCAACGAATATTTATCGCGACACCCGCAATTCGTTGCGCACGAGAAAGACCAATATCATGGGCACGTGAATGTGTATATATACATTTAAAATACGTACTATATTAAATCTCATGCATATTTTGCTCAAACATTAAAGGTAACTCGCCTAGCACCATGGTAATAAAATTACATCCTTATTTTTATGTTATACAAACGCATTAGACAATTATATCAAATGCTGGCTATGATTTACATCGGAATTAGTCTGTCTCAAAATTGATTTGTTTGCAACAAATTATTACATAAAAAAATGAAAAATTCAAGTAACGTGACGTAGGAAATTCCGTGTCCTAGATATGAACAGGAATATATCGCAATCAACTATCATGAACGTTCAAACCGATTGTACAATTTGACAGTTGGACCCAGCGATGCATGACAGCTGATTATGTCACTGATGGCCGACAACGTTTCCGTCGGTTTTTTATATTTTGTTATGTTGATATTTCTGGAAAAGTAGAATTTATTGCTTTCATCAGTAACGTAATGAATAATATTAGAAAATATTGTGAATTGTAATGCATTAAAATTTTCATCAAGGATTAATTGCGCATGAAATTCTGGTGATTTTCTGCCTTAACGGGAGAAACCAGTTTAGGAGGCCGAAATTTTGGTGTTTTTGGTGAATTTTTTTAACAGGGAAGGAATAATCAGAATTTATTTAAACTTGGAGGATATTTTATTCATGTTTTAAAGTACACTTTGTAATTTTTTCACGTCATTTCCGCCGGAAATAGTGGAGTTAGAAGCTGCTGTCCATGGACGATCGCCATCCGAGTTTTTTGCTGGTGGGCATTCCTGAAGTCACAATTTTTATCTGTAATCATTACAATTTTCTTTTTTGTTAACAACATATTTCCTAAGAAGATTAACCTAATTGTGATCAAAAAAGTTGAAAATTGCATGTTATTGAGGTGTTTGAACACAATGTCATGTTTTTATACCATGTTTTTTCACCTTTTTTGCATCAAAAAAAATATTTTTAATAATAATATCATCCCAGAGTTAGGTTCATATAGATTGTAATTGAATAAAGAATATTCTCACAAATTTTCAGAACGATTGGTCAATAACTTTTTCAGCTAGAATGCGCACCAGTTGAAAAAAGTCGTCCATCGACAGCAGCTTCTAACTCCACTATTTCCGGCGGAAAAACCTTGAAAAAATTAAAAAGTGTACTTCAAAACATGAATAAAATATCCTCCAAATTTAAACAAATTCTGATTATTCCTTCCCTGTTAAAAAAAAAATTACGAAAAACACCAAAATTTCGGCCTCCTAAACTGGTTTCTCCCGTTAAGCTTCTGGAGCTGTAGAAACTGCCGTTTTTAAGATCAAACTTTGCAAACTCTTTAATTAGAAACTATAGGCATCTGCAAAAAGCTGATATTTTTTAAACTAAATTAGTGCCGCTTGATTTTTTCTGATATGTAGATATTTTAAAAATTAATAGCGTTTTGAACGTAGAAGAAAAATGTCCTTATCTCTTCATCATTCTTTGAGCATGTATTTTTGTCCAGTTTTCGCGGAATAGCTTATACATACACTCGTTTTTGAGAGTGTGTGGCACAGCAGCAGGAGCAGGAACAGCTGAAAGTTCTTATGCATGCGAGGAGTGTGCGAGGTTTTGCGGGCGGCCAATCGATCCATTATAATCGCGATGAACCGTTCGAGGATATAATTCCACCAGGTCGTATTTCGCAAGAGATCTCTCGGAGATCACTCTCGATATATACACTATTCCTCTCGTCTTGGCGTCGACGAACGCGGCGAACCGAGGCCGAGGGATCTTTCGCTCACGACGTGCTCGTTAAAACGCCCAGATGCCTTTGCAATCGAGCGTAATAAAGCGCAAAAGAACGGTAAAGACGCCCGCGGCTTTCCTTACGCCCTTATATTCTCTCTCTCTCTCTCTCTCTCTCTCTCTCTCTCTCTCTCTCTCTCTCTCTCTCTTTCTTTCCCTCTTTCTCTCGGTACATCTTGTACCTATATCTACATGTTTCTATGATGTAAACATATATATGCGTACACCGGACGCTCCCTGATTTCCGTGAAACTGATTCGCAGGTACCTTTTTACACCAGGTGCACCATAAGCTCGTAGATTGTATTCCCAGACTTTTTTCTATCCCCCCGACCCTCTCTCTCTCTCTCTCAGTTTTTTTTTATTAATTTAATTTTTTTTTTCACTCAACCGCAAATTGATGTGCCCTCACCCTCACACGAAAAATTGACTCACGTACACACATCCGTCGGAGATCTCTCGTGCGTAATGACCGAGGAAAACCAAGATATTATTTGCCAATAATAAAAAGGAGAGGTCGGAAACCGAGAGATCGCGAACGAATAAAAATAGCAACCGCCAAAATAACTCTTCACCAATTTCTCGACTTATCGACTTTTTCACAGATCATCGCCACTTCTGTTATATTGAAATACCTTTTTTGTTTATGATCAAAAGCTATTTTGAAAATAGCTTTATAAAACTAATTTATCAATGATAATAGAATCTAAACACAGTGAAATCAATTTAGATTGAACAAAAGAGTCTAAATTTGATGTTTCATTTAAAAAATATGTATTTTACTTTTTCTAGCTTATGTACATTATAAATGATTCGTTAAAGTCATCTCTACGACAATCATAGCTGCCTATTATGATTTCTCTTTGCTCCACTATCTAAATCATCATTATTTCTTTGAATTCATATCCTGTATTTCGAAGAGAAATAGCAAACTATCCAGACCTGTTTTGAAAAAAAAAATCGCTAAGACGATAGGAAATGTCGACCCAATTTTTTAAATTCATGCTAAAAGTGCAGGTTTTGTAAAGAGGATAGACGATTCGTCGAGATAAATAATACGATTGTTGTTTCTCATTCTGTACACGCCAAGAAAAGTGTTGATCGTCCTGATCGTAAAATTCACAAGTACCATGTAATGATACTCTGAATAATTTAACGTTTCCGTTGTTTCTATCCGAGGGAAAAGAGAGACAGGGAGAGAAAGGAAGACAGACAGAGGTGAAAAAGAAATCAAGCGGATCGGAAGTACAGTGGAATTAGTGCGAGACCGTTTTGTCATGAACACGAGCTTTTTTGGTGACATTAATTCGTATTTTATTTCCTTAAACTTTGCACTCTAGTCGGCGTGTTAAAAATTTTACAGTTTCGCTAGTAAATTTGTGGCGGACTGTGACGAATGGCGAACGAGAGAACGGAAGTGAGAGTTGTTGGAAGTTTGTATAATTCAGCAGAGAGAGAAAGAGAGAGGAGGGCTGAAATTGGGAGAACAAGAGCTCGCGAGAACTCCGGTCGGTCGTTGCCACCGAACAGCAACAGAAGCAAAATATACAATATGGCTTATATATACACACATGTGCTATATTCATATGGTACGCAAATATGCTCTTATAAACGTACGTGTACACAGATATACATATATATATTCAAATGTTGGCTTTAGACCTTACGAAAGCTATAAATATTATATCATTCCGAGTGTGGGATGTGTACTTCGCTGGCCACGTGGACCTAGCCCGTTTGTTCACGATTTAGTAAATTTTTTACAACGCGATTACACTTTGAATCACTTTGAAATATCAAAAATATAAAAAATTTCAATCTCCCACACCACCCAATCTCTTCGTAGAAAAAAATGACTCAACTAAATGTGGAATAGACTTCGATTTCATGTGCAAACTCTCGAAAAGATGAAAAGATTCGTGCGTCATATGCAGGATTCCGATCATAATATCATTCTGAGTGATAAACCTGCGGAACGAGATATGTGACGAAAAGAAACGAGATATTGTTAAAAAAATAGATAAAAGAGAGCTGAAAATGCAGCTCGACTTCATCGTCGTCGCTGTGTGTTCGACACGAATGATTCTTATCTGCGAATCGCAATACTCATATGTGAACTTTGTTTTTTCCTACTCTTATTCTTCCTCTTTCTTTCTATCTTCATTTCCATCCTACCGCACACGATGCATGCGTGCAGCAGAGTATTATTGAGCTCTTATTCGTTTCAGATCCATTCAAGAAAAGAGTTACAAGAATTTGTACAGTATATTTAAAAACACATGATATTCCTTTCGATATTTTTTCATTTATTTCACAAGTTACAATTTATCGAACAATTAAGTATTCAATTTATTAAAGTGTCCAAATTTTTTGTGCAAATCGATTGTTTAGATTTAACAAGAAGTTCGACTAATTTCCATAGCCTAAAACTGCACTCGTATTTTGGTTACTAATAAAAAAAATTCCGTTGCACTACAAACAAAGCGAAATTCAACACAGTAAAACTGAAGCAGCAATCCAGCAAGCCTGATGTTGAAAATTTACTATGTTTTATATCATTTCGTTCTTTTGTCTGACAAATAAAAAAATTATTATTCCTAATTATATATTTTTCTGCTTGTCAAGAAACTCTTATTCTCTTTCTTACGTTTTGTTCTTTTTTGTACAACTGTTGGCATCGTGAATAAATAAAATAATGAACGATGGTGGATGCATCCAAAAATAAAAATATTCTCAGTGTTCTAATTTGATTAAATTGGCATGAAATGCCCCGTGTAATGTATACAAAATATACATATATACATCTATTATAATATATCTAATGGTTATTCTACGTCCCACTCTCGACGTTTGCTGAACTCGAGTCTGCCGGAAGCATTATTCTCATTCTGCTGGCTCTCTTATCGTAGATCCCTCGTCGTCTCTATCTTTCTCTCTCTCGTCCTCCTTCATGTTGCACATCCTAACAGTTCGTACTCATTCGTATAAGAGAAATTTAACGTTCTGAGTATCCTTCTAGACGCAAACGCGCACACACACACACACATACACATAAATAATATTTATATATATGTATAGAGGGTTTGGTACACGCGAGATGAACCTCCGCCCGCGACCAGCGAGAAAACGTTTAAACACGTCTTGTCGTCCGGTGTGAGAGGAACGTGTTGTACAGTGCACGTGGACCTATGGATAAAAAGTCTTTGGGCGTAGGCCACGAAGCTCTTCGTTGCAATCAAGAGGATGTATCTTACGTTGAGCCAAATTGATCTCTATGGCTATAATCCGAGGCAGAAAGACGTAGAGAGAGAACGAGACAGAGGATAAAAAGAAAACATGGCTTAAACTATACTCTAATCTGATATTCTCATAGAAATTTTTTGCACTATCGTCAAGCAGTTTTTGCAGTTCAACAAGAGAATCATGGAGAACGAATAAAAAGATAAATAAATAAATACGATTGAAACTCGACGGAGAGACTTGTACTGCCCACGCAATCAGCTTTAATTTTCACTCCGGACTTTGTTGATATCTTTTCACTTTAATCCTAGATTGTCGTTGTATATGTATATATGTAGATGTTCATGTAAATGGTTTAGAGTCGTAATGTGTCGTCTACGCTCGCACTAGTCTATCAATAATACGATAATAATCGTATTAACATATTTATTAGAGAGAAATTGCGGGCGAGGGTTGTTCTCGAGCGACAAAAAATTGCAGTCGTCTAACGACCCTGTGCAACTGGGCATAAAAACAAAGAAACAGGGTTTATTTAGCACAGAACGTCGCACACAGGTTTGCGCGAGAAAGCGTAGAGATTTTTTTAAGATCATGATTAAATGTATCGATCGCAAAACAACGGCTCGTCAGCTCTCTCGGCTCTCTTTACGCTTGGTTTAATGTTTACGCGTTATTTCTGTTTTTTAACACTCGCCTGTTAAGCCGGAAGTAATTTCGCTGATTCCTCATGTCTTCGAAGCTTATTTTCGGAGAATCTTACATTATCTCAAATTTCTATTATCTGTTCCCTAGTCTTAATAAGTTTATTAGAATATTTTCATCATATATAATTAATTGATGATTGAATTAACTAAATTAACAAGGATATTAATTTGCTTGTTTCAGGTCCTGCAACGAGACATTGAGGCACACGGCCGTATCGTCAGTTCAGTTGTGAAATTAGGTGAAAGATTGGCCAGGCAACAACGTCAGCAACAGAAACAAAAAGAAGATGAACAACCCCTAGATCAAGATAAAAATCATGAAAAACTCACGTCACAATTGATAGTAGAAAAAGGATTGGAAATTCCACCAGCCAGTCGAGTTGCCAGTTCCCTCGAACGTCGTTGGCATCTCTTGTTTCTACGGGCTCTCGAATGGCAGTGTCACATCGAGACTCTTGCTACTCGACTTTGCAACAAGGTAAGTTTTAACGAAAAGCATATAAGTCTAAATTCGAAAAAACCATAAAAGTGCACTTAAATTATTTTGAATCTTATACATATCGTTATATAACTACAAATATTATAAAATTTTGATAAAATTCGAAGTTATTTACCACTTAAACTTGGCTACTCAAAATTGATTTTAAACGCAAACTTAACTTCTCTAAAGTAACTTTCAAAAATCGTGATAAGCACATGTCGCTAATTCGATAAAGTAGAACGAAACGTAGAAAACTTAACAGTAACCGTGACCTGAAAAAAAAAAAACTGTACGTAGAATCATAAAACGTCAGTAAAAAAAGAGTACATCCGATCTATTTCAACACCAAATCACAGCATGGATACCTTTACAACAAATATTTTCGTGTGGGACTCGTAGGAACGAGGATTAAGAGGTGTTAGTTTTACGTTTGAGGATTATCGTGTCGGCTAAGCGGTTCAAGATCGAGCGGAAGAGATCAATAAAGTATTATTATGATTATTTATAAATTTATAGTTCGTATATATCGGTGAAAAACATTTCACGTGAATGGCTGATCTATAAATAGATCATATACGTATATGCAGTGTGTTGTTGGGTACGGTTATGCTATCGGTTACTCGAGGGAGCCCTAAGGGCATCGTACCTCGCACCGTTCACTTGTGTACGACTGCACACGCTATGAGAACCAACGAGATGGACGAGTTAGTTATGCGAGGGAGGGAATAGGAGAAAGAGAGAAAGCTACATAATGAGAGAAAACTAGAAAGAGAAAGAGAATGAAAAACAAAAATGAAAATATAGAGGAAGAAAACGTGGGAGAGCCTGCAAATCTAAGGGTATATGTGTTTATGTGTGTTTGTGTGTTTCGTTGACACATTAAATACATGCAATGTGGTCTATATGACATTAGATATAAGTATAGAGTACAGACACATATAAAGATTTACCACTCGTCATCGTTGTCATGTATTTGCTGGAGTGCAACGATCATCGAGGCGAGAAGCTCGTTAACTTTGCTACTCCTAATAATAATAATAATTTCTGTAATAATAACAATAATAAAGTATATGGGAGGGCCAGCATGCATCTATACATATATAAACGTGTAAGGGGAAAAATTTTGAAGTATATATGTATATGTGACACGTATAACTCGTTGTCAGTCATGAATCATGAATCGTATCAATTCAGTCCACTCGTTAATCCAGCCTGTGGACGTACGACATGAAAAACAATGAACGTAGATTATTCGCTTTACAAGCTTATAAATTGATCGTTAAGATTTTTTTTGCTCACTAATATTGTTGTTTATCGGTTTGATTTGATAGTGTAGCAATATGCGGGGAGTCAGGAAAATTCTTGTTGTTTTTCTTCTTTATTAAATGTTGTTAGAGAATATCACGGTCGGATTTATTGGGGATATATTACTTATTCGATACGACTCACCCACTAAAGTCCACATGCATCTTCTGTGAACTCTCGGTCAGGGTTAATGCGCGCAAACGTTTATAATTCTCACTCTCTCACTTTTCTATTTTTATCGTTATCTCTCTTGCTTCTTCTCTCAACGATGGAAGACATGGGGTCTATGGTGTTTCCATAGAGCAGCGGCGCACTTGTCTGTAAATGCTTTTACTCACGTGTAGGAAGCGAACAACACCCCTGCAATTAGCACCGGTTTACTCGGCAAATTCTTAAACCCCGTTGCAATTTTCCTTTTATCTCTTTCTTTCTCTCCCTCTCTTTCACTACTCTTTTCGTCCTTTTTTCGTGATAACATTTTATCTTTTTTTGTATTTTTCCGTACGTATCGCCTCTAGCCATTTTTTTCTCTCTCTTCGTTTTACCTCCTCGGTTATTTTTTTCTCAATTACATAGGTACTAATCACAGATGCGTGAGCGAGCTCTTTCTTCCTTTCTTTCTCTCAACATTCCGATATATTTCTTCCGAGAAGTTAAACCCTCTTACGGTATATGTACGGCTCGACTCCTACCCTTCCAAATTAAATGGTAATCTTGTAAATTGATGCAGAAAGCCTTCCGGTCATGGGGCAAACGAAACGCACTCAGAACACATTTTTCGAGACTTTGATCTCGAGAGGTGTTCTCGCACTCTCCGTTGCATAAGCTTGTAATTTTGCCGAAAGCTCACTGTACTCTAATACGCGAATCGTGCAAAACCTTCCAAAATTTAATAACATCCAAGATTGGATATTTTTACAGGACTATAATTTTTGGATAAAATACAATTTTAATAATAAAAAAGTACACATTCGATTATCTCAATAAAAATGAATTGAAATTTCGAATTTCTTCAATAATTTCTCTGCATTAAATTTTTAAACCATCTTAAAAAGTAATCGTTATTGTGCGTTTCATTATAACAAAATAAGTTATAATAGGAAATACCCAGAATTTTTCACGATCATTTTTAGCATGTGCACTGAGAAAAAAAATCGTTGATTCAATAGCAGTTGATTTTATTGGAAGATTTTTTTGATTCCACCGCAGTGTTCTCCGTCAGAAAACATGTGGGGTTTGATAAAAAAACTAGCGTATTTGTTTAATGTTTTATAATATTGTAATGATTATATAATTTCATTGGCACCCCGTAAGATATGTGGTTGATTCAACAATTATTTTCCTCAGTGTACAATCGAATATTTATTTTTATTTATATTTAGCTCTATATTTCATTTTTTTGTCATTTAATTTGTTCCATTTCTACTATTGAATTTCTACAATATTCAGCGAAAGTAATTTGAACAAATTTCATTTCAGATCATTTGTTGACGTATCTGAAATTTACATTAAAAAAATGGTGAACTCTGCTGGTTAAATCAAGTCTTAAGTTCCTTGATTTATGTTTGATCGTTTACTTCGACAATATTTTTACGCAGACTTGTATACATTCGTATGCATTGAAAAGCAAAGGCTCGATGGTAATTTTTTAGACAGTTTTGTTCGATTGCCGTCACGCGATCGAGATTTATATTGGATCTGAACGTTTCGAATAAACGAGTCTTTCACCCTCTCTCTTTTTCTCCCCAACCTCGTGTGTAAAGTTCACTTGTGTTTACTGTACTTGCAGCTCATAGAATCGAATTATTATTTTGCAGTCTCTCGTCGCGTGTTTTTTGCCCACTGTGAATATGTAATGAATTTGCAAGGCGAACGTTCGCTTTATGTTTATATACACTGAACTCAGTGGCGCTTTTTTTCCTGCTTTAGATCAAGTTGGGATTGCGTGCTGCTAATAAGTGCAAAAATAAAATTTGTGTTTGTCGATACGTCTATGTGAGAAAAAAAATTGTATTGAATTTGATAAGCGTACCAGCAATTTTTAATAATTGTTTTATCACGTGGATCAATTTTTTTTTGTTTTTACTATTTTTAACGTCGTACCCCCTTCTGCGCGTTCGGCAAATTTAAATTTCATACAGAAAACTTTTCATCTCTTTATTATCGGGATTTTTCGACAGTTTTGAGCAAAATATTAGATCGTCCAAAATTTAAGACTGAAAACTATTAAATTTTAATTAAAAGTACTGTCAACAAATTTGTTTAAAAAAAAATCACTAAAATTTTGTATTCTTTTGTAAAAGTGCACAATTCCAGGAGCAAATAAAGTGCCGTATGAGAAAAGCTAAAACTTTTACGTCACGTCGATGTTGTATGGAATTGTAGGCGGAAGTGCAAGCTTCTATCTTTCTTCTAGTAAATACAAATGGGTTGAGGTGCCGTTGATTAGGCACTCATCGTTATTGACTGCATGTCGGTTGACCCTTTTGCGTTACGTTATTACTTTTACCCTATGCCGCCGAAGCCCTTGCGCTCATGCTGGGCTTTCACACAATAAACGAGGGGTCTATATATTCCGAGAAAGAAAAAAATGTATACTGAACTAGACACCAAGATGTAAAAAAAATGCATAGGCTAGAAGAACGGTGATTATCGAGCTGTTGATAACTTGGACTATACACGTTGAAGCTTCACACGTTGACTCTTTTTCTCCATGGTAACACATATTTACTGCTTCTACTGTCTACAAGCTTACACTTTATTGTGCATGGTAAACTAATGTGTATAATAAAGCTCCTCGGTCGGTGCACCATTGGGAAGAGGCCAACAATGACGCGAACAAAGGCTCAAGCTTCCGGAAGCCGATTAGATTCACACTGGACTCAACATAACGACTAGAATTTTTCATCGTTCCAGTCACGCGCGTCCGGAATGAATGAAAATAAAGAGTTTCCCTTTTTCTCTTTTTTCATGTATATTTAATATATTGCTCTCTAGCACGTGGTCATTAATCACAACAAAAGAATTATCATTAGTAAGAAAAAAGACCATTTTAAAAGATATAACGAAATTTGCATAAACTTTCTTACTCTTAGCATTGCAAGTTTTTTTTTTTTAAACTTTATCCTACGAAAATTGATTATTTTCGTCTTGGTTCCTGAAATTTGGTTTAAATCGATATAAAAAAATTACAATACTCCTGAAATCGAGCCCTCGTATTTCGTTTCATCCGAGGTTTACGACATTCTCGAAGAATCAGAGCCTAACGCGACGAATAATGGTTTCTGCGAATTATGGAGCTCCGCGACAGAGATTATTGGACATTAATCGTGTCGAGTTTCGTCGAATAAAAAATTGTCCTGAATAATATGGAGCAAAGGGTGCAAGCAGGATTAAAAAAAAATGCAATTTTGCGGAATTCGAGCACAGGTATTTCGTTTCATTGGGGTTTTATGGAGTTATCAGAGAATCAGAACGCGTGTCGGCGCGTGCGAATCTGACACCTTGTCACACATACACTTTTTTACTCTCTTACTCCCATGGTGCTTTCCCTATTTGTGCTGGAAATCATTACCGTCTTGAAGTATAATGTGGCCCTTTCCGAAACCTTTCAAGTTTACGTTTATGTATACATATATATATATAACATTCTCGTCACCTGCAGCGACTCGACGCACTTGTTCGAGCAGGAGCACATCAGCATAATAAAAAGAAAAATGCAAAGCACCACCACAGGGTATATTACTTTCCATGAATGTTTCGCGAAGCAACTCGAGCCTGACGATCGCAAAAACGACCGCGCGGCATGTTAAATTTTCTCTCTACCTTCTTTTTTTTTTTTTTTTACTTCCATGTTTCACGTTCCTCCAATGTCCCCCTTATTTTTTTTTATCCTCTCCCTGTTGACCTCATTTTCATGGAATATCGGATTCGCCATGGGGGTCACGACAAAAAAAATCTTTTATTATAAAAAAGACGAGTTGACACCACAAGGCCTCGATATGGCGAATGACACAAAAAATCTTCGAATAAATTGAGGGAATATGAGCAATTATTATTAAAAGTAAACGGAATTTCATGAACTCTAAGAAAATTTGTTGTCACATTAGGTATTAATTCCAAAAAAAAAATCATTTCGATGGTCCTTTTCTTCTCTTTTGTCTCATCTCTACTTTTGCAATTTGAAAAGACTCTCAAGTGTAAATATTTGTTCGTTTGTTTTTGTTTTGTAACATAGTCTTTGTATGAAAGTGTGCAGTCATACCCTTAGTGTCTCGGACGAAATATTTACAAAATACATGAGGGAAAATGGCGCTCGACAACCCCATCGTTAAACGCATTAGTCCCGGTGTATGGTGCTTTTTGTTTTATCGTATGTAGTCTGCGAGTGTGCTCACTGTGTCCACATGCTCATATGAGTGTGGAGTCGAGGGGTGCATTTTATACATAAGGGCTAGGGCGCCTGTTGGTCTTACGAAAGGGAGTGAAGCAAACTCGATGCAATATCAGACTTGAAAACATTCCCGAGGCAGGCTGCGCGTTCGAAGCAAACAATACAACAAAAATTTCCTCATTTTCGTTGCATCGTAATATACGAAAATACTCATGTCACGTATACGAAGGGTCGCGAGCAGGTGCTTGTTTACGTGTCACGTGTGCGTCCATGTGCTCGAGCTTCGAATCTCAAAATTATCATGGGGGCGTTTCAAAAAATGAACCCCCATTTTCTCGTCCCTTTTCCTTTTCTCCTCGATTATAGAATATATCTATTTATAATTTACATATTTTTTCCCAAAAGTACAGTCATTTCGTGGTTCGTATTTAAACACAATTCTCAGATAAATAAAGAGGATCGGTATTAAAAAATCTCCTTCATTTTCATTTGTTATTTCAAAGGGTGTTTACAAAGTGACATTCAATACAGTTAAAGAATAAACAATAAATTATTAGGACATTTATCTTATTATTTTCAGATTGATGCTAAAATTATCGAGATTCAGTTGGAAGTAAAATAAACTTAACTGTCTAATTTTTATTCAAATCGATTAAAAGAAAAATATGAAGATTTTTTTTTATTTTTCTGGCACGATTTTCGTATGCCCTTTTTTATGATTTTTTTATATTTAAACAAGAGATAAATAATTAGAAATAATTGCCGATTAACAGGGCGTTACAGATAACGTTTCAAAACACGCTCGGCCTCGTACACAAAGAATCCTCGGTCTACACTTTGTGTATATATTTTTTGTGGGGAGTTTCCGTTTCGTGATCAAGGGTAAATCTGAGAGTGAAAACAAATTGTTCCCCTTTGTTGTCGGGAGATCGCTTTGTAGTTGCGAAAAAGGTCGAAATGAACTAAGCGCAGGTAATTTAAGTCATTTCTCATGGCATTGTCGATGTTGGCCCTCGATAAGCTGGCCCAAGGGCGCATTTCTTATGGTCAAAAATATGAAATTGCACTCTGTAATCTGACCTTATAAGTTCGATGAACGGCTCCTCACTTTACGCCTCGGTGCGTCTCTCTCGGTAAGAGATATTACGTTTTTTGTGCAATATTGACAAAATCATTTTAATTTTGCAAAATTGCGAACCCATTTTCAATTTTTCGAAAAATTGGCTCGAGAGGCTTGCCCGATTCGAAAAGTTAATTTTATTTATCGAAAGAAATTCTTTCAAAAGATAAATTTATGAAAGTAGTCAATAAATGATCTTGCAATTTTGCACCACGATTAAAAGTCTTTACGCACGAACGTATATCAAAAATTGATGACTTTGGACTTTTTGGAATATCCCTCGAGTTCACGAGCAATATTCACGAGCAAAAATCGTCTCATCTGATCTGATGCTATTTTAAATGTTCGGACGGAAGCGGAGCGGGTTTGCTTCGCTCCAATTTCGTATGAATAACGGGCACACGAGTTTTTTTCGTTGCTAAAATAACTTGAGAAATTTTGCGGTCCCAATGGGAATTAAAGACAAGCAAGATGCGTCGAAAAGTAGATCGGGAATGTACGTATAACTTGTTAAGGTCATCGGTACGAAAGTTCCTTGGAAGAGGAAGATGGCGCCAGAAGCGATGGAAAAACTGTAACCGAAACATTAAACTGCGATCATTCATATATTTTACCAACTGTTATGCTGCTTTATAACTGCTTGTGTGCATTTCAATGCACATAAAGCCACGTGCGGTTTCTGATGAACATCTGCTTCCCGATCTATTGTACACTCACACAAATAACCTTATATTACGAGTCAAGGTGTAGGCTTCGTTGGTGAGCCCTGAAATGAATGAAAAATATTTTTCATGCGCGAACGATATGTTGGGAAACAAAGAGAAAGAAAGAGGGAGCGAAAAATCGTGGCAACAATGTGTTCGAACTGAACAAAGACCATTATTCAACGATCATCGATATAAAACTAGAATTATCGAACGTAAATACTTCTAGAATAGTTTCAGTGAAATTTAATTCAATTAAAAATTAACACGCGAAAATTGAGTTAATAAAATAACAAAAAAAAACATCAACGAATTTTTCTTTGAATCAACAGAACTTTTTTGTTTATTATGATTTGCGTATTCCATTCAGACAAATTAGAAATGGCAGTATATAATACTAAAAGTTGGAATTTCCCCAGGTACAATAGGGTAGGCTCATAAAAATCACTTATTATGTAGTGAATGAAGGAAGGTCAAAATTAACAAACTTTCACGAAAGTAATATTAAGGCATAGTGTACATGATCGTGCGTTTGTAGTACTTAATGCTCGGTAGAGGCGGAGGGCTAAGGACGTTGATTATATCGAGTTATACCTGCAACCCCATTAACCGTCAACGTACACCGGGCTATTTTTCGGTGAACAGACAATAAAGTTTTCATTCTCATTGGCAGAGACAGAGAGAAAAGCAGGAAGAAAAAGAAAGATAGTATAAATTTCTGAGGGTCGAAAGATTGGTTAGAGAGAATTGAAAAAGTGCAAAGGAGGGCTAAGCCAGTGTTAATCTCTAGTTACCCAGGGTGAAAGTTTACAATACGGAGGAATAGGCACATAATCGTATAGCCTTCTTTTTTTCATCATTCAACTACATCAGAATATTGGAGGTCTTTGGTGGTTTTTGATTTCGCTTCGAAAATTTGACCCTCAAAAGGATGTAAATACCCCAAGATGTAAACTACCGAAGATTATATTTTAACGGAATAACATCGGAAAGAGGACAGTCAAAATGTAAAAGGCTTGAAGCAGTTACGACTTTCGAAAGATTACTTCGAATCTCTTCGAAAAGATCTTCATGCTGCAAAAGCCCTTTTGGTGGTTGCCATTTTATTTTCTTGTTTGTCTGCTTTCTCTTGTTTCATGCATGTGGTATTTATAGTCATATAGTGGCCCCGAAACCACCAAAGTGGCAGATAAAGGGGAGTTTAGGTTGGGCTGTGCTCTTGGAAGGTTGCAGGCCTAAAGAGACTCGGTGCAGGTAGTCTTTAGGAAGACTTGGATTAGCAACAAACTCTTTTAACTCATACACACTCAGACTACGTCTATATATATATATATAAAGGCATATTTATGCATACATAGATCTATATATTGAACACAACGTTGCTATTGGCTCTGTTGCCGATTGGAAACACGATTCACCTATATTTTAAGCCAACCAAGCGACTTCTAGTTGAACCGATTCTCGGTAAGCTAGAGACAATTTTTGAAGAGCACAAGTGCACGCATTACGCGCGGGCACGTGAGATCCGGAAAATTGCTTTCCATTCTCTGGTTTACTCTTTCTCGTGTTCCCTCCAACCACATCTATTCTTGTATACAGGGAATTCCAAGTCAGACGACATCTCGGAGGATCTTTTTTTCCAAAATTTAGTCCATAATTTTTTGTATCGTTTTTTCGGTATCATAAAGAGCACAAATTCTTCTAGAATGTTTATTTTTCATATTTTAAGATACTAACGTTTTTAGTACATTCAACCCAAAAAGACGATTGATAGGAAACAATTTTTCAATAAAAAAAATGAAAACCCACAGTAGAGTTTAAAGTAATTTATCATTTTTCCCTGTACAAATAAACGAGATTCAAATCGCAGCTGTTAATAATGTATCGGAAAAGGTGATGATGTTATGATTACAAGAACGACGTAATAAATTGACGGTGGAAACGAGTCGTGAACAGTCAATTTAGGTTGAGACGTCTCGTATATAAGTTTGCAACACGTGCAAAGAATGTCCAAGCCCCGATCACTTCTCTCGGTATTATTGCATTCACTTTGGCGGGAGAGATTCGATCGTCGCGAGGAAACGTAATTCCGTGGCGAGTCTTTCTTATGCTCGTGCAATTCGCGCTCTGTAACTGCTGTGGCTGGTCAGTAATGCAGCAAATAAACTATATATTTGCATTTTATATACATCTAGATCTATAGAATAGTTAATATTTCATGCTTTGAGTTCGCGATCTTTCAAAATAGCACGAGACTCCAGCAGCAATTTTCCTACCGCTTTTGCAATATTATCTCCCATCGAGGGACACTCGACTTATTATCAGATGACGTGGATAATATGCACTTTCCACTCGTTAAACCAGAAATGCAATATCATCAGCTGATCTTGTTATTTTTGGGTTTATCAACCCAAAGTGCATTCGATGTTTATTAAAAAAAAAAAAAAATCTCAGGATTATGAAGTCGTCCTCTAATAATTACAACTCATCCTAATTTATCATTTATAATGACTCAATGAATCTATGAGAGCAAAAAGACAATATTTCAGTCGAATATTTTGTATTTACAGCAGTCCTCGTATTTTAACATTTATGGATGAGCTCAGATTTTGAGGCATATTTAAATAGCTGATCGTCATTAATCTGGGACGAAATCCTACTGGATTTAATTTTCCAGATAAAATCTTTCTTCCGTTAAATTTGCTACAGCTTGAAACAACGAAATCGTATAATCTTCTTCTAATTCTTGTGCAATCTTCGATGCAAATTGTTGGTGTTGCATTTTTAATTTTGTATGCAGAGACGAAAAAAAAAATATTCGGTTTATTTGGCATATTTATTTTATTTTTCTAGGTCAATGGGATACGTGAGCTTTCCCTAGTTCGTTTATCCAGTCCGTCCTTGAATTTTATTTCACTCTAGATTTACGGAAGGGGATTCGACGAATTTTTAACAAGTTTTTCCAGAGAGTGCTGTAAATCTAATGTTAATTATTGATATTGAACTACTTTTTTATTCGTCGAATAATTTTTATTTATTATAAAATCTGAATCTTGGTTTAATTAATGAATTTGTATAATTAAAAAAAAATTCTGGCAAAGATTTATGAATGAAAAATAATTTCATATTCTTTTGAGTTTGACAATATCGGAATTGTGTATACACAAGTAAATAATACAGGACTACATTGAGTGGAATATTTTTCGCATTTTAGACCCCCAATTGTGCTCTTCAGCCGAAGAGGGATCTTTTGTCCTCAGGGGCTACATTTGTTTGAGAGATTATGACCTTAGACACCTTGGGTGGGTTCGCGTCCACAAGGAGTGGGCTACCGATATTGAATTTTAAATCGAGAGAAAGTTCAATTGTGTTATGAAAAACGGCACAATGACAAATGTTTTTCGGATTTTACAACCAGGATTGAGTTGAATTTGTTAATATTATCAAGGGCCAATTAATAATTTTAGTCCTTCAACGAATCGGACGCAATTAAGATCTATTTAAAACAAGAGATCGTCGCGATCTCTTGTTTTGAAATATGTTTTCAGATGGAATGAGCCTTGTTTTCAACTATAAGCCCTATTTTCGTCCGATACCTGATAACTAACATCGATAAAACACTCCAATTAATATAAAAAATGAAAAAATAATGAACTAACGTCGAAGGAAATCGAGGCAAAAAGATCGCGATTATAAAATATCATTGGCCAATCAGTTTAACGAATAATTTTATGTTATAAAAATAATCCTAATCGATACGAACCCTCGTGAGGAAATATGGGTCAGTGAGAAATTAATTTCAACGGGTTTGTCTATAGTTAACAGGGGGGAAAAGTTCATGCTGAACGTGAAAGTCGACACTCCGTGTGACACTTTTCCTTCGCGAATACAAGTTGAATTTCTTATTAGATTGGAATTACCACTGCTTACAATTTTTCTTCTAAACGAGGGCTTTACGATATACGTATACCTGTGTGTTTCTACGTGGATATAGTTATATATTTATATAAAATATAATGCGCACAAGAAGGTTGGTTACCTGTTAAAGTTCGTACATACCCCCCACCCGGGAAATTTTGGACTGCGTGTTCGCCGATTGGCTGAATTTGCAGCGAGAAAGGTCGAAAATATACATAGAATCTGGTTATATGAAGAAATGAACCTGAGGGAAAAGGGACACTCGGCAATGCGACGCTTTCCCAGACTCGTCACAAACTCGGACAAATTCGGTCCTTTCGAGACCTTTCGATTCCTTTCCGTGCTCAAACACTTTTCTATATTTTGTTAAATTCAGTTTATAAGAAAAACAAAACAAAAAATAAGTATTACGATGTCTTCGTCATATAACCTCGAAGTGTCGTGGTGCACGTGTTCGTCAACCGGTATCAAGACCGTAAATACTCAAAGTTCAAGTTTATTTAATATATTTATGTGTTTGTGTAACTCTTTGAAACTTTCAGTTCCATCATTAAAACTTGATGGATTTTTTCGGTTTTTTTTTTTAGATCGCGTCATGCCGTTGCAGCAGTGACAGTGACGAAGAGCCGGTGACGAAGCAACCGCGTCTGAGCCGCAGACAGTCTTCTCGTGGCTCTGGCAAATTCGCCAGACGTCTCGGATCATCGTCGTCGGGAATACGTGGCAGCCAACGCGAACATAATCCCGGCGCAACTTCATCGTCAAGCTGCTCCGAAAGCGATATGTCTTCGAAGAATCGTCTTATCGACGACGAGTCTTACTTCGAGGTGAGTCAAACCCTCATTTTCACGCGTGAAAGGTGTTTAACAATGAGGGACATTTACGAGAGACTCTTTTTACTGTGGACTATATCTTCACGCTTCATAATCAATTCTACGAACGAGTTTCGTTGGATAAATTTGCACTATTTAACTCAAATATTGATTTGTAAAGAAAACTCATGTTTACCTTATTTGATCCTTTCCGAAAAATTTCTTGAACACCAATCACAAAATACTCCATTTTTATTTTTATTTTCTCAGTTCAGAACTCAACCCTTCCAGAGCCAAGGCATTTTTATTGCCATCCAAGTTCCGAAATAGTTCGCAATTTTTTAATTTTTTTATTAATTTGTCCAACGCGCATGAATTATTTTAAATAATGCTCATAGAAAAGTCCACCACACAAAGTCGATACCACATAAAAAAGTAGACAAAATATATGACGTTTTATTCTCTATTAATCCTAGGACGATCTAGAGGAACTTTGCGTGACAGAATCGAAGTCCCGTGGAGGAGAGAATTTTGAGAAGATCACAAGTTCTCCGGTGATCGTTGATCAGGGTGAAGAAGGTGACATTGAAGAAGAGGGTGCTCTGAGCGAGGAGGAACGCGAGAGTGAAGAAATGGCGCCGATTCCAGGGCCGGGAAATTCCTCGATCGATCAGATTGATGGAATCGTCGAGAGATCACGTAACGGGATTTCCAACGGTACGACGATCCTTCAAGAATCGCCGAAACGTCGCCGAACTTTGGATGAATCCGCGAGTTTCAATACATCCGACAGAAAATCTAAAAATTGCGCAACTTTTTATTTTAAACATTTGGATACCGATTCCGAGGCTGATTGTGGAGTGCGAGAAGAAGAATTGCAAAATGGGGTTGACGATTCTTCCGAAGAGGAATGGACGTACACGGCATCGCCTCCGGAAAATTATGAAACGCGTTACGAGCAGAAAAAAGCAAATGTCGTGGTACGTCTCGATTTTGGCGAACCAGCAACCATCGAAAGGAACGACGATGTCGATTTTAAAGCGATCACCGTCAAATCGAAAGATCAAGAGCTTAACGACAAGGTCATACCCGAGGAAGATGCAAAATTCGACGAGGAAGAAAATAATACAGGCACGAAAACTCCGACGATGAAGAAAAAGAAGAAGCAAAAGAGCGAGGGAAATGAGAGCGAAAACGAGACAAAGAACGACATACAGAGACTCATTCTCGAGGTTGAGAAACTCGTTAGAGAAGAAGGTCGCGCTGGTACGACGAGAAATTTGACACCACTCATTTTCGAGGGTCATGGACATATCGAAAATTATCGTGCCAAATACGCGAGAATCAAGGAATGGCTTAAACTCAATTCGACCCATAATCATGAGGGAAGATCCACTTCGCAGGTAAATTAACAACAAAAATAATACAAAATCTCAGAATTATAAAATACAATTAAAAACCTCGCGAGTTGAATTAATTTTTTTTATCTTTCAATACGAAAGAATTAATTTTATTATTTTTAGAATAACGCGAGTATATAGAAATTACCTATTTGTATGGACCGAAGATTATATTTAAAAAATTGACGTGTCATTTGAATCATAAATAAGCTCTTTATAAAATTGCATTGAAATCGCAGGAACAGAGAAACACAATTTTCTTAACATTATTATTGACATAAGTTTAATTCCAAGTTGCAATGAAAGAAAATGAAGATTTTGATTTATCATCAGAAATTGTTCTAAACTAAGTAAATTTTGACGTAGATTCAAATATTTTGGACATAAATTTATTAATCAAACGGTACAAGTCAATTTTTTTACTTGCAGATTTTTAATTTCACTATACAACATAAAGATAATTGAAAATGCATTTTTTTCCTTTTTTTTTCAATAGTGGCTTCAGCCTTTGGACAGTTGCGACGCGAGTGGTGAATATACGACTGGAGAGTCTGACGTCGAGAAAGAATCCGTATCCTCCGAAGATCTGCAGAGTAGCGTAGCGACTTATCGTCGTTTTGACGGTTGCGTGGATCTCGGTGGTTGCGTATCACAGTCAGTCTCTCAAGAAATTTACAACGACAACGACAAGACAATTATGAACGAGAGTCATTCATCAGCCACGATGATGGAAACGAGCACCCCTAAAGTTGTTATGAGAACGAAACGAAAATCCGATGGACCACGACCCTGGAGCGTATCGTGTGTTTTCCAGATCGCCGAAGTTGCTAAAATGAATTCAAACAACGACACTATTTCGCAATTTTCTATTTCCGAAACTGCTCTTCATCAGCTTGTTGCAACGCCACCCACTAAATCCGTCTCGCTCGATGCTACGTAAGTTTTTTCATTATTTTCTTATACCTCAAAACCAATCAAAACAATCGATAAAATAAAAAGTAATCCAAATTAATAAAACAAAAAAAATTCAAAGTTCTACGAAAATAATTTCAAGTATAAATATTCAACAATAAATTCATCATCAAGTGAGGGAATCACGCGAAAATTAAACCAATTTCAATGAAAGAAAAAGTGACGATTTAGTTGTTAAAAGAATATCGACATTCATTCCAAATATTGATAAATTATATTTGTATTATTTAAGATTTTCAATATGTTCGACTGCCATTTAGACGTACAGTGCTTTTTTAAAAAAACTTCGTGCGATCTTATCGACTGACACAAAAAAAGGATAAAAATATTTAATCAAATTTTCATGTTATCTTGTTATGTTGCGCATAGTGACTCACGTGTACCCTTCAACAATTCAACATCAACGCTTCTCGAAGAAAATGCGAGTGGACATGATGGTCGTGTGGTCGGCAGAGACAATTCGCTGAGAAAAAAGAAATCTCGACTACGCAGAAAGACTGTGGTAAGAACAAATGGCTTAAGCTTCGTTGTAATTTTGAAAAATCGAATATAAATGAAAAAAAAGTGATTGCACAATAAATTATTTCAAATAACGATAATATTTAGAAAGTAAACAAAAAAATTTATTTTTCTGCGATAAAAAAGCAAAAAATAATTTTTGTAACGTTAAAAAACATTGTTTAGCTCAAAAAGAAGAGTACTGAATAATTGTTATACAATAATAATGTGAAAAATCGTAAAAACATGAATTTTCATTGAACAGAATGGAGGTGGTTTGATCGCTCACACCGGAAGTGATGGAAGCTCAAATCAGCAGCGTACTTCGGTACGTCGTGGCAACAGAAGTCGAACGATTCGTACAATCTCGCGAGATTGCAACGGCCGTCTGACGACTCTCGTTAAATCCGGCTCGTTTTCCGGATGTACCGCGAAACCGGAAATAGCCTCGGAAAAATTGATCGTGAGCGATCCCACGTCACCGAATCCAAATTTGTCATACTGCAGGTCGGAAGCATCGACCGCCGATACTGAAGACAATACTTTTTCCTCTCGCACGAAAAATTGCTCTGTTTACGAAGAAAATCCTTTGGACACCGTGCCGATTGGTGTTGCTGTACTGAACGGCGATAGTGATGTTGAGAAAAATAGCCTTGGAAACAATTCTTTCTCTGAACAGGCTTGGGACAGTTATCAGGTGTGTATCAGCTCATAAAATAAAACAATCTAATGCATTTTCATAACAACTCATGAAAAATGAAGGAATAATATTTTTCGTACATGTTTTGATATCCTGATGGGTTACTAAAATTTTTAATAAAATATTAATTGTACACTGAAAACCCAATTTTGTTGAAACAGTAAAATATTTTGTTGGATACGTCCAACAAAAATATTTCGTCTAGGCAACAAAATTTTTATTGTTTCAATAAAGTTTCATTTTAGTTTAACGAAGTTTTGTTGCAATATTCAAAATTTTGTTGCCTGGACGAGATAATTTTGTTGAATACGTCCAACAAAATATTTTAATATTTCAACAAAATTGGGTTTTCAGTATAATTCTGAGAAATTCTGATTCTTGTAGATGAGCCATTGGAATAAAAGAACGAATCAATTTTTTTCCATGATGAAAATACTTTGAAAAAAAAATAAAAAAAGAAAAATAATTTGACAGTTTATTCTATTAATTTGATAATTTTATTACTATTGATAAAACTAATTTGTTAATTATTATGTTTCGAAAAATTTATTTATTGAATTATTCATGAATTTATGAATTTATTGACTAAAGATCAAAATCATTTTGTACGAAAAAAATTATGCTATGAAAAGGGTCTTTGAATCGTCTCTTTCGTTCGAAAGTTGTCGATCTGAATATTGTAAGTTCAGTCGTCCGATAAATGTTCCATGCAGCCCGTGTAATTCGAGAATTCGGCAACGCGCTTCGTGTGCGTGCGTTTTTTCTTTTTTTTTTTTTTTTCATGGAGATGCGAGCAGCTATAAATTCTGTATTTTGACGTGAGTAAAAAATGGTGCCTTTCTTTCTTGTAGGAGAAATATATGAGCGAGCCGTACAGCGAAACTGCGGATGTTGAAACAGCCCGAAGATTGTTGGATTTTGGTGACGACTATAGAAACTTTTTGGACAGCCAATCAGATTGCGCATCGAGCATGAGCGCGGTTCGGAGCAGTTCCCCACCTGCAGCAAGCAGTCGCATGCATTCGGTAGGCTTGGCCTTAATTTATTCCTGCAAAAATACAATCAATTTATTGATTTTTTACATTGTTACGTTTTTTACGTTTTTGGAGCCTAAAATTTACTGATTTTTTACGTTCAATACATTTATTAATTGTAATTTGTATGGTTCAATTGAAATTAATTTATGAATTAAAAATTAGTTTGATTAAATTTATTGTTTTCTTTTACGTTTTTTACGTTTTTGGAGCATAAAAATTAAAAAAAAAAAAGACATAGTTGTCTTAACAATAATGTAAATTGACATAAGAGTCCAGTTCATCGCCCATTTACGAAGTGAAAAACGATTTCGAAGATCTGAAAATTCGGTTTCACGGTACCGATTTTTTTATACTGCTTCTTTGATTTCTTCATTTCTTTTTCTCTCTTTCTTAATTTATCTTCATTTATTTACTTGTACGAATGTAATTAAGCTCCTTTTGCGTTCCTTTAATGTTTTCTTTATTTTCTTTTTTATATTTGTTCCTTTTTCATATTTTTCATGTCAATTGAAATCTTATCGAAGTTCGATATTTTTTAAATCTCTATTTATTTGTGCATTCAGGACAACGTCGAGAGTTCGGAGGAGAGTGACAGCGACATGGAGGACGTACGTCGAATAGTCGAGAGATCTCACAAGAAGCTCGTTCTTATGGAAAATCATTTTTCACGACTGTCCAACGTACGTGGATCTCGCGATAACGTACGTATGAGTGCTTTTCAGCTGAAATCATTTCAGGCACGTTCATTCTTCGCCGAGCTCTATCGCCTGCTTCTTCAAGCTGCTACATTTATTGCCAGTCATGTTAAAAGATTTTTCTGCTGGATACGCACGGTGCTGTGATCAAGGATTTCTCGTTTTGTGATAACCCTGCTTAATTTATAAAAGTTAATAAGTCGTTCGAATATACAGATGAGTAAACTTTAGGAATTAGGGAAGAAATGAACAGCAGTTCTGTCTCAAATACATGCGGTTTTAACGTCGTCAATAAATGTGTTAACACGAATGGAAAATTGTTGAATTTATCTCAAGAAAATTAGGGCGATATTTAACTAATTTAAAAACAATAATGGCTTTAAGATAAAATTAATTCGCCGTTGGATATTAATAAACAAATGAACTTGCGAACCCATCTACAATATTTCCGCTAAATACAAACTGTAAATCAGTAATTATTTTTCTTCCAGCTAGTTTATCATATAACACATAAAAATAATTAAAATAATTATTAAAATAGTAGAATATTAAATCAAATTAAAAAAATAAACAATATATAGGATCAAAAAGCAGTCAATCGAGGGATGATTAAAAATTCATAATGAATAATCAATGAAATACCATAAATCGTGACCCCAACAAGTCATCGATGAATATTGGTAAATAAATGGAACATATGTGAAAATTAAATTCAAAAATTAAAAAAAACTTTAATGGTTGCGTATTGAAGCTGTATCGTAAAATTCGAAGAAAAACTTCGTGTGTGAAAATCACGAGTTTTAATCACGCGATGGACTCGTAAATCTGTATATAAAAACCAAATTATGTCGGTAAAAAATACATGTATTCGTAATCGTACACACAAATAAAAAATGGTTAAAAAAATACATAAAATGCAAAAAAAAAAATAAACAAAAAAACGTAGAAATCTCATACGTGAACGGTACGCGTAAAAATTCCGACTCGGAAACATTTCGTTAAATTCCTATCATATAAACCCAATCCTAAAAGATAAAGAAACATCACATTCTTTACGACTTATCATAAATGCGAATTATTAAAACGAATCATAAAATTATTTGAAATGACATACAAAAATAAATAAATCGATGAAAAAATACATTGAGAAAGGAAAAAAAATTATTGCTTACTTGAAAAGCTAATTAACTTATTTAAAATTAAATTATTAATTTTAAATTATTAATTTTAAGCTAATTAATTTAATTATTAAATTAATTAGCTTATTAAAGCTAATTAATTTAATTATTTTAATTTAATTTTTTGTTTAATTTTAATTTAATTAATTAATTAATTAACTCGTAATTTATTTAACAATAAATTACGAGTTAACACCAAATAAAATAAAGCATTTAAAGCAATAAAAAAAAAAGTTAAAATCATACCCCCCACAAATGCAATTTATTTTCATGAATGTTAATAAATTAATAAAACGTGAAGCTAATTAACTAACAAGACTAATAATTAACCACTAACTAATTAACGGGAAATAAGAACCCTAACTAAATAACTGACTATAAATTTTATAATTTTGATAAATTTAATGTAACGGATTTGCTCCATAAGATTGGATGGAATTTCGGTGTACCACAAAAAATGCATTTGTTGGTGTTTTGGCCTAAAACAAAATTTAACGACGAAAAACTATTGAGGGACATAGTTTAAGGAGTTTCGGGACAGATTATCTTTGGGGTCAATCAGGGGGAAATTCTATTGTTCAGGAGCAGGGCGCCAACTTCTACACAGTAATATTTCGCCTAAAGAGAAAGTTATTACTGTGAGAAATTTTGAAACAGAGAATTCGGAATATTATTATTTTGACGTACGCGCACTAATAATATTTTTTGGATGTCAATATCACGAATATTTGATATTAAAAACATTTCGATAAATTCGGCAACAGATCTACGAACTGAATAGTGAGTTTGTTTTAATGGTTGGCGACACTGCTGTCAGATGTTCTCTCATTGCGTACACAATCGTTCATGCAATTTCTTGAAAAAAAAAAAAAAAAAAAAACTTTGTGTCTTTTGGAAATGGTAACAAGTTTTTAAGATGAAATAATATTTGCATAATCAAGGATAAAATGAATCGTTTCCCTTCATAAATATATTTTTTAAACGTATATTTGCGCGACGGCGTCTGATTGCATTCAAACACGCGCGCTATTCAGCACTCATGCGATGTTGCCACACTTTGCCTGTACGTTCGGTCGATGGGGGGAAAATTTACCATTTTCGTTAATGAATAAGTGAATAATTAATAAACGATGTAGACGAATCATTTAATTTTTGGACACCGTAATTGTAATAATGTACTTAGTGGTTTGGCAGTTTTTCAACAAGTTTTTAACATTTTTCCTCACCATACCATTCATAAAATAGTCGTTCATCAATAACCGTAGGTATCTCTCCGGGTTAAAAAGTGTTGTTTTAGTATTTAATTTCACAAAAACGGTGTAGACGATCGATTTAAAATTTGGAGGGCACATCCAGTATAAGTCAAAGAATGCACTGTGTGAATTTTAACTAAATAGTAACATTTTCTTACTTGTCCCGAAACTCCTTAACGGGAGAAACTAGTTTAGGAGGCCGAAATTTTGGTGTTTTTCGTGAATTTTTTTAACAGGGAAGGAATAATCAGAATTTGTTTAAACCTGGAGGATATTTTATTCGTGTTTTGAAGTACACTTTGTAATTTTGTCAAGTCATTTCCGCCGGAAATAGTGGAGTTAGAAGCTGCTGTCCATGGACGATCGCCATCCGAGTTTTTTGCTGGTGGGCATTCCTGAAGTCACAATTTTTATCTGTAATCATTACAATTTTCTTTTTCGTTAACAACATATTTCCTAAGAATATGAACCTAATTGTGATCAAAAAAGTTGAAAATTGCATATTCTTGAGGTGTTTGAACACAATGTCATGTTATTATACAATGTTTTTTCACCTTTTTTGCATTAAACAAAATATTTTTAATAATAATATCATGCCAGAGTTAGGTTCATATAGATTGTAATTGAATAAAGAATATTCACACAAATTTACAGAACGATTAGTCAATAACTTTTTCAGCTAGAATGCCCACCAGTTGAAAAAAGTCGTCCAGCTTCTAACTCCACTATTTCCGGCGGAAATGACTTGAAAAAATTACAAAGTGTGCTTCAAAATATGAATAAAATATCCTTCAAGTTTAAACAAATTCTGATTATTCCTTCCCTGTTAAAAAAAATTCACGAAAAACACCAAAATTTCGGCCTCCTAAACTGGTTTCTCCCGTTAATTGAAAAGGGGTTTTTTTGGAACAGTAAAAATTACATTTTTTCATAAATTATTTGATAATCAATTCCATACGATAATTAATAATTTAAAAAAACTTTTACGAGATGTAATATAGTTGAAACTCCAAAAAAAAAAAGAAATTGGAAGTGGGAAAAAATAGTTACTTCTTAGTCATGCTTCATATTTGATTAATTGATAATAAATGAATTCATAGAAATTGAATGTTTAACTTGGATGTTTCAGATGGAATTGGGGAGCATTTGTAAAGAGAATATAAAGTGCTTAAAGACGTTGATGGATTCAAGCGGAGGTGGTATCAAAGGTGATAAGAGCGTAAAACAAGTACGGGGTAAGTACGTCCATGAAAAAATAAATCGTCGATCGGCTGTAGCGTTGATCTCTTACGCTACAGCTGTGTTAGTGACTGCACTTAGCGGTCTCGTATTTCTATTTATGTCCTGACGTTGTTTCACGAGGTATAGTGATTAAAAAGAAGATCGTCAAGCTTCTAGTGTATTATCGAATAATGCTTTAGTACCGTGTAGTTTTATCGAGTTTTATTCTCGCGAATGACTTCAAGAGTGAGGGAGAGAGTAAAAGATCGATTGATGATGCGAAGTGCAAGTTTAAATCGTCAGGAAGACCGAGTAAGGTTGAATTAACGCGAAATTGATCGCGTGGAATCGAGAAAAGTATAATTTGTGAAACGAGGGGTAAAAAAGGAGATAAAAAAAGTTAAAGTAGTTTTTTATATGTGGAATCTTTGTAATTCCCTCTCCGATAAACTATCATTATACATTTTTCTGATCGTGTGGCACATCGTTGAAGAACCGATAATAATCGCGATCGAACGTAAAATCCTTCTCTTCGTCTTCCTGAGTCTCTCCGAAGCAATGAGTACACTCAAATGTTCTTTTTTTTTCTTTTTAAATTCATTATTATTTATTCGTGTGATTATTTATTTATATATCCATTTATTTATTTTGTTTATTTATTTATGCAACAGCTTTATTAATTCTTCGAGATTCTCGACAACATTTAATTTTTGCTGCTGTTCCACTGTTCGCGAAACAACGTGATTTTTTTTTTTATAGAGAGTTCTGTTGACTCATCGATTTTTGTAATTGCATTGTACACTATTGTTTATATGATTTAATAAAACGCACATCATTTTTATCGCTGCTTCATTTTTTTTTTACTAATGCTTTTCTACTTCATTTCTAAGCTTAAGTTATACGCATGGACATCGGTGCATGTTCGCTTTGCATGCGGCTTTCGAGACCACAAGAATTCGCAAATGAATGCTGAACTTTCTGTACAGTATACGTATCTACGCATATTAGCAATAGATTCGCTCACGCTGATAAGCATACACGTTTCATATTCTCTCTCTCTCTCTCTCCCCCTCCCTCTCTCTCTCTCTCTCTCTCTCTCTCTCTCTCTCTTCCCTCCCTCTCTTTCTTTCTCTTTTTCTTTCTCTTTCTATCGCGAGTGGCTCAACGATTATTGCGATCCAGGATAAACTACGTGCTATGTGTGATTTCTACTTGATATACAGAGTGTCCTAAAATTTGTGAATAAAACTTATAGTACAAGTAGTCAATGTAATTCTGCAGAGAAAAGTCCTTGATCATTTTTGTCTCCAACGGACCGCTAATGACCTAATGATAAATTAGTGCCAGCCAATCTCGTGAGCCGTTATGAAAAATCATGGAATAGGTTAGGCTCCCTTCGTGCAACTCCCACTTCTTCGCATTAAGGCATCGGTTTGGTCATCTTCAATATTATTATCTCATCAACGTCCCATCCGAAGGAAAAGTGGCTGAGGACTTGTCTCTTTTCATTGTCGTATGCTATGCCTACCCTCGATCTTTTTGATGCAAATTTCGAAAAAAAGAAAATGTATCCATTATTATTGGAATTGCTGACATATAATGAATTATGCAGCCTATGTCGATTAAATATCTTTGGCTGTGGGGGCTGAACGAGCGAGGACATCTGTACGACTTGTGTCACACTATACCCACAACGTCTTTCGTAATATGAACTCATGAAAGTCGACACCGGTATTACAGAGTAATATTTATCGCTGTCTCTTTTTCCCTTTCGTTTCAAGCCTTCTCTCACGTCGTTCAATCCGAACGTACAGAATTTCAGTACTCGCATAAGACCAGATTCTCTATCCTTCTCGGAGCAAGTTCAATGCTCATTTCACTAGACACGTTTTATATGGCGAGGTATCGTGCGATAGAATTATATCCAGCGAGGGAGCGAAGCCTCCAAGTAAATTGCAACTTTATTCTTATCTGAATTACAACAATCCTCTCTAATTGCCCACCGATATCTTCCCACCACCCACAGAGTTTAGCCACTCTCTTATATCTCTTCCTCGCAGTAACTGTAAAACTGCTGAGAGTGAAAATTGCGAAAATCCATAATACTGTGGCGGTACAGACAATACAGTACAACATCGTGAACGTACAATTTTCATGATATTGAAATTTGGACGTATGGAATGCAACGTAATTGTTTGTATTTTATAAAGTCCACAACTTTTATGTACTATCAAAATTCCTAAAAAAAATTTGGATTCCTTGGAGTTTTCTACGGACTAAATCAGACAATAAAAGATATTAAAAATGCAAAAATTTCAAAATACAAGTTAACTTCAATATTCATTACTAATTTTTTATTTTTATTATCCCCATAGTTTCATGATTTTTCCCAAAATAAATAGATCTCGCTTGATTTCCTCTCTCGCAGAATTTCTCGTATAAAAGCTTGTTTCCTTCCACACGAAATTTCATTAAAAACGGAGTGCCTGTAAAGTGTCTCTTGAGCATACTCGTTGTATTCGACTGTACATCGTCGTAGCTTGCTTGATTGCGACAAACTGCGGACGCAAATCAATTAAAGACATGAACTATATGGTCGTGTCACGGGGAGTTGACCACAAGGAAGGAAATGACGAAGAAGAAGAAGAAGAAGACGAAAAGAAGGGAGATAACAACGAAGCGTGTAGAAGTAATAAAGCGTGGGTGAAGAAACGACTGTGTAAAGCCGCGATTTGCAGTTACTGTCGAGGAGTAGTTTTCTCGCTCAGACCTTATAAGCAACATGAAGCCCCGACGTAAAGTATAGTTGAGCGCGCGAGAGGATCGAACAAACACTTCGCGAGGGTAAACGTTAGTGATCGCTCGCCACTGTTGCTTCTCGCACATCGGATCGCTCCAAAACGATTTCATCTTTTCAAGCATTTGTTGGCGGCGAGATATTGTATCAAGAGGCAGAGTGTATATGTGTATATACTTTCACGATGTGTAATCCGGAGACGAGGGGATAGAAGGGAAGGGGGAATCATCGTTTGCTCATTCGCGATCGAGCGAGTGCCACACAGTACGTTTTTGGCTGTCTCGCGGCCTGCAAGGTGATAAATCATCGCGGCTTACGTCTGGCATCCTTTTGGCCAAGCAAAAACGTGTATTCGAAATATTTTCGTCGGTGAATCGGTGCTTACTGAGACATTAGAAATTTCTTTTTGTTATTATAATTGCGATGGGCCAAAATTGGTAGGGATCGTGATTGAAACTGTTGTAAGTTGAAAATGAAAGGCCCAAAAAAGTTGTTATGACGTACCACGATTTATCACATGAAAGAAGCAATGTTTGTTCAAACTGACATCACCAGTGAGGATCTACCGGACACTCCTTTAACGGGTAATCGACCTCCAGGTACATCTTTCTTGTTACACGTGTATTTAACTTTGCGATGAGAGAATCTTTCGGTATGTTTGGCGGTGCTGGATGGAATTTAGCGGTCAAGAATGCGTATATTAGGAGTCACGACTCTCGTGTTTCATAAAACATCGATACACGCGTATATATATAAAAAAAAAACATATATAAATATGGCTTCAAACAGGTGGGAGACGTATATGCGTGATACCGAAGGGAACGGAATCACGGAGATGTATCGACGTGTAGGTCAGTGACCCGAATACCTTTCTCCACTCATTAAACGACAGGTTTTCACGGCGATTTTCTTACGCACGTCTAATACGGTACATTTCATTTTGATAAATAGAGCAAAGATAGAAGAATTTTCCTGCAGAAATGAAGGGCGAATTGTTTGTTGAATAAAATCGCGGAGCTCCCGCGAGTTCAAGGGAAATAAAAAATGAGGGAGCGAAACGACCTTGGACCGAATCAACTCGATGTTTCCGTTTGCGTTTATATTTATCCGGCACCCCTATTCATCTCACGTAATACCGAAACAAGTGTGCGTGCACCAAGGCAATGAACACAAACGTATACCGGTGAACTCAATTTTACTCTCACTATACAACTTCCCGTATTAACGTGTCTCTGTGTATGCGTATAAATCAGCTGGTCGCATTACGTAAAACCGCGAGTTGTGTTTCGGAGCAGAGATAAAACGGCGAGTACGTATACACATAGACGAGAAATACATTTACGAATATGCAAACGTGAATACCATGCAAGTAGCACGTGCCTTCCAATATAAATAATTGACTTACGTGGCGAGCGAACAAATAGAACGAAAAGCTCATTTAATTGGTTCAATATGAAAATATATCGTATAATACATGCGTTATGACGTTATTCTATGTATATATAAAGAAAGAGGGATGGAGGGAAAGACCGAAGGATTATTTTTAAAAAGATTAACCGTTATTCGTTTCAAGCTTGACCCGTTGTATTCGAGGAAGTTCTCGAGAACGAGGTAAACGAAGAAAACGAAAAATAAAAAGCACCGGTCTGATTGCTGCTCCCTCGCGATGTTAGTGTAAAAAAAAAAAATTTACTTCGACGAGACGTCGAGCGAATCGAGATCGTTTTTGCCCAGCCTTTTCCTTCTATCTCCTATCTCTTTTTCTCCTATACAATATTTCCTTTCACCAACTGTTGCTCGGTCGTCTGTTTATAATTAAAATGTCAAGTTTTTTTTCGTCACAATCACCGAAGCTCTGACTGATAAGAGAATTCGCTTCAGACCGAAGATCGAAAGAACGCAGGATAAGCATCTGATTGCCCGATAAAAAAAAATAAAATAAAAAAAAACAAAATGTTTGCCAGATAATTGGGTAGCCGCAAGTGTGAACGACACCGATTGGAATGCGATTTCGGTACGCTGTTAATTTTGGAAAAAAATTTAATCGAAAGAGGAAATCTGTACGAAAGGTAGAAAAATCGTTAATATGAAACGTTTTTATTTTTATCCACCGTTTTCCAAACGTGTCAGCAATCATTGCACGTGTCATGATTATTTAATTAGCATATAGCTGACGTTCAGTATAAATAGACAATTGCAAATATAAATTTCTTCAGCCGTTATCTCAAATTTTCTTATTTGCAGGATGTACAATAAGTTTTTTGCTCACGACTTATAAAAGACCATACATAAAAATACGTACATCGAATGCAAATTTCCACTTACAGTCCAAATACATTTAATTTATACATTAATTACGTAAATAACTATTGTGAAATTATGAACACGAATTCTTCAGCAAAACGTCATTCATTTTTGGCCTACAATTTTTTTTAGTATGGGGTTCATAGAAATATTTTTATTTATGACTTTTGGCACACCCTTTATACACAAACGTATGTATATAAAATCGCAAATTTTCACTCACTTTCCATTCTTACGTCCCATATACGAATCCTACCCGATAATGCGACGGCGACGAGCTTGTGCATTCGCTGCTCGCGCATCTTCAAGATAGAGGAGAGAGAGCGCGAAAATGTATGATAGAATCTGGCAAAAAACTTTCTCCACTGATCTAAAGAGAGACAACGTTAGTTTAACATTTTTCTAATAGCTTAAGAGCAATATTTTCTTAGAAAAACATTTAAATCGTAATTTTTTTTTTTCATTCTCCCCTTATCGTAAATTCACTGGAAAAACTCGCTTTCGTGATGCCTTGTAAGAGTTGATCAGAAGATTCAATAAAGTAGAGAGAGCGGTCGATCTGGTTGAACTTGGCGAATCGTGAGAATCTTTTTTTTTTTTTTAGTCTACCTCGTGGATCGAAGCGTGAAGAGTTTAAGAAAGGAAGGGGAGGGTAACATACATGAAAAAAATAAGGAGGTCGATGAAGCCGTATGGCTATCTCGTGAATATCGTGCATCGTCATAAGCCATCGTACGTCTTATTTTTTTTATGAACGCGAATCCATATACGCATCCAATGAAAAATTTAATTTAATTGTTCGTCTTATATTAAGGTATTTCTTTCGCGAAGGGCCGTATTTTTTGGGCACATAAGTAGGGCTTTCCACATTTGTTCATAAATTAGGCTGAATTTTGTTTAAAAAAGTTATAACCAATTATTAGTCCCAACTGTAAACATAAATCGAAATTTTCAGGTTAATTGTGTAAATTATGAAACTTTTTGATATTTTTTGGAGAGTTATAAATCTCAACAGCTGCACTGTCAAAGAGAGAAGCTGGACTTATTCTATTTGGTTAAAAAAATAGTGACATATGAATAAAAATACGTATAAAGTACGCAGTGACATTGGTAAAAATGTGAGCCAATTTGTAACAGGCAAAAGCAAGAATAGCGTTAAAAATGTTGTAAAAACTGCCGAAGATAACATAACCTCTTGAACGTCATGGCTACGAAAAATCGTCTGCTGATCACATTCTCTCAAGATCTATCGTTAATATTTTTTTTCAAACAGCCGGTGACTCTCTGTTTTTATCGTTGCTACGGAATCTTTGGAATTTGATTTAACCATATGACAGTTTATATCAAACATCTATCATTATTTGATATATGTATTTGATATATATATGAATTATTAAATAGAAATGTGAGCATCAGGTCATCTCCATAAAGTGTCGTGTAAATTAGACGATTTTCGAAGTTATAATTTTTTTCTAAAGTTTCGATAACTTGGCTCGATATTTTTCCAATGGAATGGCATGTATTTTGACTTTTTTGTACAAAAAAATCTGTTAATTGTAAAATATTATTAATATTAAATCGATAGTAATAAATTTAGCGATTTTTCAGTATTTTCTCAATACCGAATTGAAAATTTTTCTTTTTATTTTCAGATTGCAAATCAAATCAATTTTTATGAATAAATGAACGCTTTTTGTGTCCAGGTCTGATAGAAAGGTGGGAAACTTTATCGTCCCATGTAGAAGAAGCTCAACGTGCGAGTGCCCTTCAACGTGACATGGCGGCAATGCACCTCGAGTTCCGGGCAGCTCACGAGAGGCTAATAGCTCACGAAGTCGTTTTGGAACCTGCTCATGTTTTGGACGATCGTATTAATAAAATCACGGTAAGATTAATAAAATGTCAATATTTAACATCGAAATTGAATAGAAAATCGAATTTCCACTACCACTGACAGAATTTTTAAATAAATTCTACCCGAAAATCCATGATAAATATTATTGTGATACACTGCAACGTGGGACCAAGTAAGCAAATTGTTTTTAAGCATAATCTTCAATTTTATTGCGTACACTGTAAAATATAGGAAGCGTACGAAAAATTTATGTGACTTTCGGTTAATATTTCTAAATAGATATCGAAATTTTCATTGAAACTATATACGCTTATTATTATTTTTTTTAACGATTTTTACGTACATAAAATAACAGACTAAACGGTAAAATTTCACTGTGCCATACAATTTTTAAATTAATGTTTGGTATATTTTACTTTACATTAAAATTTACTAATTACTCCGAGAATAAATTTCTATGAAAAACAAAAAAATTCTATTTCATTTTCGTTATTATTTGATTTTTTTGTCTATAATAATCTTCAGAATTTCCTGTTGTCCTTAGTGTGGTTTCACAGTAATTTTTCAAGAACTATTTTTCCCGTGAATTTATCGACTGTCGGTAACGAAAGGTCTCAGAACAAGTAGAATGAAAGAGGCAGTCGGTACGTATCCTGATTCCTTTGCGAAATTACCTAAAGACGATACAAACTCTTCTGTTATTGGGTGACCGACGGAGAAGTCAAAGCGTAAACTCTTTTATCGATTTCAATCGAAATATCTCTTGAAAAGCCCTAAATATTTTTTTCCACGATAGAATGCACCACACATCCTAATTCGCACCCTCCTGATCCTTAGGTTTTATCTCCTGTTCGAAGCCTCTGTCCCGCATGAATTATTTCGAATGGCAATCGAGAGAAATTTCCTCTAGAAAGATGAAGAACCAAACTGTGTACCCGGACTTTTGAAAAAAGTTGGATTGAAGACCCAAAATAAGAGGGAAACTTGACCAATCCCTGTTTCGTCTAAAAATGAGATCGCCTGTTTTGAGTGTCCTAGAAAAAAAATGAAAGCTCAGGAAAAAGGTAAATCTATAAAATAGTATTGGTAGAAAAAGAAATAAGGACGTGGATAGAGAGGGGTGGAAAAAGGGATACTGAGGGAAGAGGGTGTAGAAACGAGAGGGCGGAAAGTCGATGGAGCGATGGAGGAAAACGAAGGAAAATGCAGGGGGTTTGAGAGGGAAGAAAGAGGGGAAATGGTGGAGAGGAGAGACAGAGAGTAGCGTAAAAGCGTAGTCGTGTCGCACGTACGCTCGTCGGACGAAAACGTGCTTGGAATCTCAACTGCTGGCGACGAGAGAACTCCACATAAGCAAAAAGAGAGACAGAGAGAAAGAGAAAGAGAGGAAGAGAGAGGCGAATGAACGAGAACCCGGCCAACCCCCGGGAACCCCCTGGTTTTCAGAGCCTCCAACCACCCCCGCAAAAATCCTCCCCGGCCCGCCACCCATCCCTATTTCTGCAATACTCACCCCCACTCCGAGCTCGACATATCTCCCTTTCCAAGTCTCCTCATTGCGAAGACCAAACACATGCTCCCTATCTATCATCAAGATGTATTAGCGTCCAACATTTGTTGGCTGAACTCGTTGCTCTTCCTGCATTATGCACGAGAAGAGGAAAGCATTGTGTCCACGTATATATACTCGCACACCATAACACAATCTCGCATTCATCCTTCTCTTTACCTCGCCATTTCCCTTTTTATCGCCATTCGACCCCCAGAATTTTGCCATTCTCTTCTACGATACTAGAACACTCGATTTGTTGGATTTCAACCTCATGCGTGGCAGATTTACTCTGAGTGTGACGATGGAGAATTTTTTTTATTTATTTTCTGTTGAGGCATGAAACGATTTTCAGATTGTAAAAAGTGGTCGAGGATAGCTTATCATTGATTATTGATTCTTTAATAAGGTTCAATGTCGAAAGAGAATTCATTGAGAATTCTATAATTATTTACGAATAAATGGAGCAGGGGCAAAGAGCGAGAAACGTGAAATAGTAATTGGGTAAGTCTGTCCAATTTGATTATTTTAATCAAATATCAAAAGAACATTTTTTTTTTTAAATTCAATCACTGTAACAAGATCGTGGATGCTGGGAACTCCAAGATACAAATTAAGAAAAGTTTTTCAATGGGAATGAAAACAATAAAGATCTCGGGAACGTTGGAGGCTTCGGAGGGAGATCGCCGGTTGACAATGTCGTAATTTGAAATGCACGACGGATGTTGGAAAGCGCGATTGAACGGAGGAACGTTAGGTAGTCGAGAGTCGCGCGCAAATGTATTATGCATTCGTAAGCACACGAGCGATCGGTACAAGATGCTCGCAGGATCGTTCGTTCGGGACTTTTGTTTTTTTTTTACCTTTATCTCTGTCTCTCTTTCACTCACGAGGTGCGGCTGGCAAGGAATACGAGGATTATGTTGTATCTCCAGTGTTGCGTTCGGACCATACTAATGCGACTTGTATTTATTACACCACCTAGTGTGAACACTCAGGATTTAAACAGCCCTTTACGACTTTTAGTTTGTACTACAGCTATTGATACAAAGCGACGTAACGTGAATCAATGTCAGACTCAATGTCAGTAAACTCGAAGCCTTATATTTGCATAATTACCGAGAAAATCGTAGAAACGAAGGAACAACAAGAAATTCTTAAGATTATTGTTAAACTGAATTTCAATTTTAATGAAATTAAATTAAAATTTCTTCGTCGTCAAAGAAAAATTTCCATGACTGACTGATAGACTTTGCTGTGTAGTAAAATACTTCGAACATAAATTTAATATAATGTGGTACGAGTAAAGTTTTAATGTGCAGTTAATTATTTCATAAGAATAAACATTTTTCAAAAATGTATTTGTTATAACCATTTGAAAAAAGATTTTCAAATCTCTGGGAATCACATAAATTTGAATGTTCTCTGTATTATTCACCATAATTATTTTTTTTAGCTGGTCTTATTACAACGAAACTATCAAGTTTTCTTCCAATAGAAAAAAAAATCCGCTATAAAATCGATAATAGTAATAAAAAATCACAGTAACAATCACACTGCCTTATTTATCGAAGGTTATTCATCGAGCAGGATATTATCAAGAATAGAACGTGTCCATGTATACATAATCGATCGTATTTGTCGTTTTTATCGTGCGGTCGGATCTTTTGATTACGACCGGTCCGAAAGTGTTTGCCTTTTGTATTCGATTAATTATATCGCTAATTGCATTCATTCGTTCACGATTCTCATCTGTATATAATCACGATGCAGGGTCTCATTAGAAATTCCGAGTATTACGTTTCTCTGGCAAACCGCGCTTTGATCATTCGCGAACGATAGAAGACGATCGGTTGATGATGATGATCATGATCATCGTTCACGCTCCACTTCCATATTGAACCTTTCAACGCGACACGATACTCGTCAGAAATCCTAATAAGAAATCACAAAAAATCGCTCGTTTTTCATATTAGTCTTGGACACTCGCCACACACTTGGCCGTATTCGTACGTATATTATTTTCTCCGTTTCGAGAGAAAGGGGGATGATAAAAAAGCAATGTGGCACGGGACTCGACGCAGAGAAGTGAATCCCTCTAGTGCGCTATTTCCCTTGCCATTATTCAGGCGACTGCGAGCACTATACTTGTTCTTGTCCGCGTTGCGAGACGAACCCCCGAGATGATACACTAGCTTCATATACGTGAGGACAATTAACATACTGATCATTTGAAGACATACTAAAGTCAATAATCAATACGTGCGAGAGCGGATAAAGTTGAAGACATTTTTTTACATCAGCAAATTATTGATGTGAGAAATTTTGTAATGTGCATTTCATTCGTATTTGCAGAAAGAAAGAATGTGCTCCATACATTCTCTTTACGGTTGTTAGATTACTACGGACACTTCATAATGAAAAGGTGGAATTTTAATATGTTATGGAATAATGTTCAATATATAACACTTCTTTTTTCTGACGTCTTGTTTCCGAGCAACACTGAGAAAAGAAATTTGTTGTTTCAACAATTTTTTTGTTGCATCAACAAATTGTGGCGAACAAAATGAAATTTGTTAGTTGAACAGAAAATTTTGTTGATTCAACAATATTTTCGTCGTAATGAGCAATATTTATTTGAGCCAGCAAATTAAGTGGTTGAATTAACCAAATTTTTGTTGAGTTAACGAATTTCGTTTTGTTCGCCACAATTTGTTGATTCAACAAAAATTTTGTTGAATCAACAAATTTCTTTTATCAGTGAAGAATTGATCACAATTCGATGTCGATAAATGAAGATCTGTGGAACCCCCAAGCTGAAACAGAAAATTGTCAGGATTTCATAATAATTAATCGAATAAAACTAAACGGATTCAAAACATATTTGCTCTAATATTATTAATAGACGAATTACTTTAATTGCGAGAGGATAGAAAAATGTTGAGCTTGCATAGAAAACGTAATTCCACTGATGGTTCTTTCGTGCTCCACGTGACCTCCGTGCTACTATGTTACGAGAAGCCCGGGAGTGGTTCTACGCACCACTAAAAGAGGAGACTTTGGCCTCATAGGCATTCAGGTCCCGGAATTTCGATGTTACGTTTGGTATTCTCTCACTCTCTCTCCCTCTCTTTCCGTCTGTATACCGAATTCGAATCAATTGATTGGCTGTTGATTGGAAATTGAATTAGATCGAAATGTTCTCTCTCGTTTTGTCGTACCGTTTCCAACAGATCGAGGCGTGGTGAGAGAGCGAGAGAATGAATGTTCGATTTTCACATCGACAGAAGGGGGCATGAGCGGGAAGAAGCATTGTGCGAGGGGCTTTGCCTCTCTTTTGCCTGTGCAATGCGCGTGGAATATCAATGCGTTCTCTCTTCCATTTTCCACGAAGAACATTATTATACAAGCTGTCCCGAAATTCGCATTCGAGATGTAAAGAGATCGGATAGACGGCAACATTTTGAAGAGAAAAGTGTTTGATTAATTCGACGGTTATTGAGATATTATTTAAATAGTGACAGCCAATGCGGTTGAGCTGATGAGAAAAGGGCGTGGCAAGTGAGTGGCGATTACTCAAGAGGTGATATTCGCTTCCCCCACTCCGCGTTTCTATTTCACAGCGCACTGGATTGGCTAGCAATAATTGATTAATAACTCGTCAACGGTGTATCGGAGAGAAAAATGCATGAGAACTTTTCTTCGAAGAGTATTGCGGTATACATAAAATCTCCACCTTGAGCACGAATTTTATAACACACTTTATGTGTGTATTCTACAACACCAACTGCGTGTCGTGTCATTTTGGTCTATAAAGACGCTGCCCTGGCACTGACTAGCAATGTTACGACTACTGCGAATTCACCGACTGTTCTCTGTCACGTTCGCCTATCGAATGCCTCTGCTAATACAACGTTTGCCTTAGTATGTGTATAGACCTCGGATAGATACTATTATCGTAAAACAAACTCTCACACCTCTTACAAAACCCTTGGCCGTAACGTTTATACAGGTATTTATATCCAACAGTTCATTCCCAACGATATTCCCACTCTCACACGTGAAAACAGCCTTTTCTTTTTTGCGTTTTTTTTTATAGTAGCAGAGTCTTCTCTTTATGAGGATAAAGAAACAATTATCGACACTTTAGCATATCTTCACACATACGAGAGAATGTTATCCAGTGAAGGGTTTAGTTTGGGAAAAGATACTCACGCAAATGCGAAATATGCAAATTTCATCGCTGCGGAAGAAACGTTTTTTTTAAATCTCTTCTCTCGAGTAATGACCGAGCGTTGTATCACATCGAAAGATACTTATATCTCATTCCTGTCGCTTGCTTTATTTATGTGTGCACCACACGGTGCCCTGATCCATGGAGTTTCTTCCTTCTTTTTTCTTCCTTTTTCCTCCACTTTTTTTTCTTTGTCTCTTCCTTCGCGCGAAGCCACAGAAAAACGAGAAACGGAGCATTCCGATCGCGCTCCTCCGCCTGCGGCTTCTTCGATTTCGCGGAACTAAATTACTCCACCTTGTACTACTGGTCTTTTTGACCCCCTCTCTCGCTTTTTCTTTCTTCTGTTTTTTCTCTTTATACTCTCATCTATCTCTTTTTCACAAGCATATACTCAAGAGAAGAGTCTCGCGTGGAACGCCAGAATGACCGCAAGGATAAGCTTTACGAGCGCAACCGATACCCCACGGTCACGCGATGACAGAGACAAGGATAAATAGAGAAACGATAGTGTGGCGCTTCACAGGGTTTGCACCTTTGGTTATATCCACCTCTATCTTTTCCTCTATAGAGATATATATATATATATATATATATATATATATATATATATATATATATATACACACACATATAATATATCATACTAGTTTTCTTCCTACACTTGAGCCCTTACGCTGGCATCGTAAACCCACACGGGGTTATTTATGCGCCCCTCGTCGGCCACCTCAAGTAGGACGACGGGGACGTGACAACGTGACGCGGTTACTCCATCGTCCTCGTCCGCATAGTCCAAACTCTCATTCGTCCTGTTCTCTCTCTCTCTTTCTCTCCACCTCATGCTTTCTATACTACTTACGTCCCTTACACCGTTCTACAGGGATGTAAACTATGTCGTGTTGGACACAAGACTCTCCGTCTATCCTATATCTTATACTCATCTCATTTCCCTTGCGATCGCGAACCCTAAATTCTTGAGAGGGATTGCCGGATGAACCCTCAGGCCGATTTCGATCTCTGTTACGACTTATGACTTCTTGCTCCAAAAAGAGTACTTGTGAAAAAATAACTCGATGATAATAGACACGTTGATTATTCGTTATTTCACATTTGATATTTCTATTGATAATTTATTATTTTACAGAACTGATAAAATTTTTGGATTTGTGGTCATCTAAACTTTCAATGAAAAGCACGAATTGATACTTAAAAAAAAAAAAAACACGTTGAGAATTCTCGATCTTTACTGAATACGTTTTTCGTTGGTTTTCGTTAAACTTTTTATTTGCAATGTACTTAATATTGAGTATATAAAAGAGTTGAGGGAAAGGGCCAATATTTCCAAATGTACTTATCGGTAAAACGAACCATTTTTGACGTTTTTCTTTTGGACCCCTGCCACGGTTTACCTCGTGCACATAGATCTCGTTTTTTCCCTCTTAAATGATCATCAATCCGAGTTCCCGCCTGATCTTGTGGCAAACGCACCGATTCGTTCGAGTTAAGTCGTGCGGGTGACGTAGAACGAGGCACTAAACATGCATATTTGATGTTTCAGAGCGAATTGGCAAGCCTGAGGGAACGCAAAGCGGCTATGCTCGCGCTCAATGTTTCGGCGCATCGACTGATCACCGATCTTGGTGTGGCCGCTACCTCTGTATCCGTGTCTCTCAAGGACGCGGTCGCCGATCTTTATCGCGTTTGGGACGAGACTTTCCAAAGGTGAGTTAATTTATAATTTTTATTTCTTTGTAAAATGTTTTTCATACACTATTTCATTTTGTTAAAAAGGTAGTTTGAATTGCGTACGTATATACTTACAAAAATATTGAACATTTTTGAGTGGATTCTTATAAAAACTTGAAAAACTATATCACCAAAAACCTTTCTTTGCAAGGAAATGAATATTTCAAACCTTTTGGATTTTTTCATGTCATTTTAGACACACGAATTTAAACAATTTCAGATCATGTTAAAAAAACATCGTCTTTGTCTCTCTGCATAATTAATTTAAAACAATAAAAATAAAAATGGGGACCTCCAATAAAGCGACAAGACCATAATGATCTTTGTTGACGCTTTATAAATAAGAAACTGTCACGTGTCAATCGAAAGAGGCGAGATTTATTGGCAATGAATAAAGTAGAAAAAACAGAGGGTTCGATATATTACAATATTCTGTCGTTTCCCGTTTTTCGAGAGGGTGCAAAATAATGTAAGAAGTTTGATGGTGGAACGGGTAAATTGCTGGAAGGCCAGAAAATCCGTGAATATAAACGAAAGCCTCGAGGAATCGGTGGGAATAGATGATTTAAGGGGAGGGGGTCATTGAGTGACCGTCGAGATCGTCGTCATCGGGTCTTGTGACGTTGAGCAAATATTGTGAGAGGTAATGAAGCCTCTAAAGTATACATCGTGGAAGCTTTATGTACAGTATCGATGGCAGTTTTGGTCTGCGCTCAAGTGGAGCGGGGATTCGCATCGACGTCACGTGACGTGAACGAAAGAAAGACTGTAAGGGGACTCTTGCACTGTAGACCCGTGTCGACCAGGATTACCAGCTTTGCGCAAGGGATCAGGAGGAGCTTTAATCATGATGTTGCATAACGCTGGACGACGTGCTATTTCCTATTTTATACGATTCCTCCCTTCTTCCAATTAGTCGATCAAGATTAAACCTTGACCGAGTCGATTAATCAAAGAAAACGCATAAAATTCACCGAAAGTTTACAAATTATTTTCGCAGGATGACGTTATGATCTTCACGACCTTTTCATCTTTGAAACAAACAAATATCGCTTCCCTTTTCTAGGAAGTAAAAAATTATATTCCGTAGTAAATTTAATTTTTCACTTTTGTTTTATCTAAGTGAAGTTGATGATCTATGTCAGGAATGCAGCGTTGATTTTGAAGTTATTGGCTTGTTTTCATTGTTGAGACTCAAGGGTCAGCCGCACTTTTGAGCCTCGGTAAAATCGGACGAGAAATTCGTGAGGACGTAATACCGGATCTCCCTGTATTGTGGGTCAGTTACGATGGTCAACCCCTAAACGAATACGAGGGTTAGTAAACCCCTATCACCGAAGGGGATCAAACCTGTTACAGGAGAGTATAGAAATTAAAATGAGGATTAAACAGCGCATTATACTATTCAAACTGACCGCGCGACCAAACGTTTAGGATTTTCAATTTAATCGAGTTTTTACATGGGACGGTTAGAAAAAGCAGAAAGAATAAAAATGATTATTCTTTGTATTAATTAGCAGATCAACAACTATTTATAATGGAGTATTTTAATTTTTGTATTTTGTAATGATAATATTTGTTTGAAACTTAAAATGGGCCGTTATACATTTTTTTTCAAAATTCTTTAGAAAGATTTTGAGTAAAAGTGGGTTTGTTAGGATCGGGCGAAGTAATTATCGTCCCTAAACGATGCAGCTAAAGACACGTCAGTTTTTCGTAAATAGGAAGAAATCGTAGTTTCTCTTATATAAAATTTATTACCGTGTGTGTTTGACAACGAAATTTCTGGGCAAAGAATCGAAAACCTGGTTGGTCAACATACGGAATTATCTCGTTACGGGAGCATTAATTTTAACGACAATCAAGAAAGGTCACGCGTTTACGATCGTAAGGGATGCCATCCATAAAACACGTAGACGAAGCGAGTTTGGTTTCATTGCTCTGCGTGGTCACCATTAACGATCTCTTCTCATCTCACGACGTTGGACACGGTACATCGAACGTGTCAGAATCACCCTCGTAGAAGAAAAAAGGAAGAATCAAAACCATTTCCATTCGTTTTTTCTCTTTTCTTTCAAAAAGTATAAATTCGTTCGAGCTACTCCTCCGATCGAACGTGGATTCGTTAAATCTTTCGACTTAAGCATTGGAACTCACGGATGGTTTCGTAGAGAAGATTCCTGATTGGATCTTCGGATAAAATGATATTCTTTGGAGCAAAGTTTTCGTACATATGAGGAGGAAGATGAGAAGAAAACAAAAGGGTCTGGCTCAGAATTTCATAGTGACGTCGTATTTTCGATTACACCAAGATCAACTCCTCAAACTCCTTTTTTCTCCTTGCAGCAAGAAAGACAAAATTTGTACGTTGAACTGCAACGAAATCGCTTATTTTTTTACGTGATCCTCAACTTTATTTACAGTTTCATACTGCAAAAACTGGTCAGCCTTTTCTTGAAAGTAAATAACTAAATCTGCAACAAAAATTGTAATAATTTCTAGAATTAAGAAAAAAAATTTCGATGCTTCGCATAACGATGAATTTTTTATCCATTTTTTGCATTTACGATTTTTTTTATCCATCTGTTTCAGAGGAAATCAACAGCTCTGTGCTCTTCAAGCTGTCCAACAGTTCAGCACTCGTTTGACGGAATTGCAATGTGCGTTACGCAGGGACAAAGACACCCTAGCGGTGTTAGATGCTGCACTGCAAGCAGGTGCAACCACCGAAGTGGCCTCTTCGGTTAGGGACGTTGCGAGATTGCTCTCCGAGAAGCAGGATGTTTGCCAGGTGAGTTTCCGCATATCGTGAATTTGTAAAACACTATGACTTTGTAATAATGCCGCATCAGGGATTTTACCATAGCTAATGATACGTGCACCACGATTTAGTAAATTCATAGAAATCTTCCCTCAATAAAAAAGAAAGAGAAAGACGATAAGAGGCATGAGAGGAGAAGAAAATATTGCTGTAGATAGTGGAACTAATACGTGGGGAAATTAGAGACGCGCTGTTCCCTTGCGGGTTACAGTGTGGTCGACGGGATGGGAAAATAAGAGAAGACCATTCCCCGAGGGAACCTTTGGCCCCGGCTCACTCGGATGCCTCTATATACATAGCTAGTCACACTCTCTACGTATATATATGTATGTAAGTGCTCTACGCATAGAGATCGAGAGAGTGAGTTCGTAACCCCGGAGTCATTCCAATGGAGAACTCTACCGAGATGCAGAGAGGGAAAGAGAAAAAGAGAAAGAATCTCGCTAATTCAAATCGTTCAGCTATCATTTAGTAATGATCCATGACCGCTGCCAGGAAACTCATAAGAAGGGAAATAAGTTTGTGTTCATCAGGAATTCACGTGAAAATTTACGATTTTACATGTTCGTTTCATATTTTTGTAACTTCAAAGTTTATTAAGCTTTTCCTTTTATTAACGGGAGAAACCAGTTTAGGAGGCCGAAATGTTGGTGTTTTTCGTGAATTTTTTTAACAGGGGAGGAATAATCAGAATTTGTTTAAACTTCGAGGATATTTTATTCATGTTTTGGAGTACACTTTGTAATTTTTTCAAGTCATTTCCGCCGGAAATAGTGGAGTTAGAAGCTGCTGTCCATGGACGATCGCCATCCGAATTTTTTGCTGGTGGGCATTCCTGAAGTCACAATTTTTATCTGTAATCATTACAATTTTCTTTTTTCATTAACAACATATTTCCTAAGAATATGAACCTAATTGTGATCAAACATTTTTCTGATCATGAAGTTTTTATACCATATTTTTTCACCTTTTTTGCATTAAAAAAAATATTTCTAATAATGATATGATCCCAGAGTTAGATTCATATAGATTATAATTGAATAAAGAATATTCACACAAATTTTCAAAACGATTGGTCAATAACTTTTTGAGCTAGATGCCCACCAGTTGAAAAAAAGTCGTCCATGGACAGCAGCTTCTAACTCCACTATTTCCGGCGGAAATGACTTGAAAAAATTACAAAGTGTACTTCAAAACATGAATAAAATATCCTCCAAGTTTAAACAAATTCTGATGATTCCTTCCCTGTTAAAAAAAATTCACAAAAAAACACCAAAATTTCGGCCTCCTAAACTGGTTTCTCCCGTTAAAAGATGAATTCAATGTTGAATCTGTTACATTTAATATTAAATGTTTTTAATCAATTGTAATTACTACTTAAAAAAAATTTCAACAATTGATTACAATTTATTTTATTGTAATTTCATGAATAAAAATAATTTTTAGCAACGGCAAGAAAGTTAAAAATCCTTCAACGTTTAGAAGTTAATTGAAAAATTATAATTATTACGAAAAGTATAGAATACATGACCGGATTATAGTGGAAAGTTGGCCAACACTTCTGTGATTGGTTTTCTCTGCTTTTTTTCTCTTTTTCTCACTTTCGTTCTTGATTTGCATATAAAGTAAACTCGTAGTTGAGTCGAACGGTCGACTGCTTACTCGGATCTCGAAAAAGAGTGCGGTGTATTACAGAAAAAAAATGTTTGAAATTGTGAGAACGTAGAGGAGGAAGGGGTGGAGGTATGAGGTGAAAAGTCTGCACAGTGACTTCCAATTGCCCATGCACCCTCTCTCATTTCGCACGTCACGAAGACGAACGGTCTTTACTCAAGGTTCGTCTTAGAGCCCGTTTTCCTGATTCCCCTTTCTCCACATTTTACTTCGACTTCGAGCAAACACACCCACGTGCTCGATTTTTCGTCCTACAAAACGAAATAAGCCCGATAGTGTCGCGCGCCTTGGAAAATCCGTTTACTCGAAGTACGACACGCTTGGGAATAATTTTATCCACTCGCAAAAAAATTCCGTTTCCCCTTTTTTCTTGCCAATCCTAAATTCTCTTACGCTCGTTTTTCCGCAGCCTTCATACGTTACTGTAAGACAAATTTCCTACCTTGTTGTTATTTTTATTAAAACGATGTGCGCAAGATTTTTTTTCTTTCGCTTCATATTTTATGCGTATGGCCAAGAAAAAAATATTCGGGATGAGGTTTCGGGAGCGAAAATCTTGCGAGTTTTCACAAGCATTGTTTGATGATCTATGGTTTCTTGTGATCGTACATATTGATAGCTGGTAAATAAAATATCGAGAGCGAGAGAACAGAGAGACTTGGGTCAAGAGAAACAGCACATTTCGATACTATATATATATTATATGTCGTAACAAGCTAGGGCGCGAGAGTCATGACCATTGCCCAGTCGACGTTTGTGCTACTTTTGCCATTGCCTCCCGACCAAGCCGAGAAACCGGGGCTGAAAAAGAACGGTCGAGAGGGAGAAAAGAAAAGCGTTTGGGCATCTGGGAACGAAGATCGTGTGCTTTGAACAACCTACACCCTCCTCCCCTCTCCCGAAACCTCCCTCGGGGATTCTTGGATCGTTAATCGCCCGGACGATTTACTTTCGTCTCACGTATCCCTCTATGGCCCGTGGAATCAGCGTAAAAATACAAATTTAATATCTTCGGTCGGATCACACATATAGATACGCCATAGATGTACACACACCTGTATATATTGCGTACATATATAGGTACTATAAGATCGCAAAAACCAGGACCAAAACGAGAAGTTTTCTCTTATCCATGCACACAGTCGTCCAAATTCTCTCTTATCGTCATCCACTTTTCCTTAATTTTCCCGATTATTCTTCTTCACTCTTATCTTTAGGGTTGCAATATTGGCAGCATGAGTAACTAATTTTGCCAGCCATACTGGTCGAAATTTCGTGATTCTTCGGTGCTTGAAAATCACAGCAACGCGGACGATGGGAGGACAGAGGGGCGTTATATTGAAATCGTCTTTTAAAATGATGCTCGGTCCATGAATATATCATTTTGTTTTTCACTCTTTCAATCTAGTAAAGATGACGGTATGTTTCCACCAATTTTCCTATCCAAACCCCTTTGCGTTTTTGTCGTCCATTTTTTAGGGGCTTCTTTTGGGGAAACCCAATAGAAATATCGGAATGGCATCAACCCCATTTTTCAAGTGTACCACAATTTTTTCTAAAACCCAACCTATCGATGTCTGCATTTTAATTTGCCTCTTACACTTATGGCTATTTGAAATTTTTGGCTTTTCGGAAATAGTCGTCGGAAGTTTCCTCGAAGGGAAAGAGTTTTTTTCCTACATCCCAAAAACTCGGAACTTTTGAAAAATTAAGATATCGAAGATATAACCAAGCATTGGCTATTAAGCCAGATGGTATTCCTTAAACACGGATTTTCCAGACGACGTCTGACCGGAAAAGGGTTTTACTACTTTTCCTTGTTCTTCTATGTAGAGGCTAGTAGGGTTTTTTTTGGAATAGTACACGCGGCGGTGTCTGACCCGAGGAGGTTCGTTCCCACCTACTATCCGTTATATCAGCGTACCAGGATATATAGTACCTACTACCTTACACGTACCGAGAGGAAGAGAGAGAGAGAGAGAGAGAGAGAGAGAGAGAGAGAGAGAGAGAGAGAGAGAGAGAGAGAACCAGAGAGACAGACTGAGAGAGAGAGAGAGGGAGAGAAAGAGCGAGAGAGAGAGAGAGAGAGGGAAAGAAGTTCCAGGTTGGAGGTTGCTACTTGGTATGCGGATCGCGCTTTTCATTACCGGAGGCTCGTTCCCCGCGTCTCTACCGCCCGCTGCAAACAGCCTAAATCTACTCTCTTGCTCTCACATTCTCCCTTCTCATCTCATCTCTCATTGCTCTCTCGGTATCGCACTCTATCGCACTCTCTTGTTTTCTCTCTCTTATTTTCTACCTCTCTTGCTTCATCTCCTCTCTTCTTCTTTTCTGCCTTGAGTCAACTTCCCTCCACCTTCTGTCTGCTCTATATCATCGTCTTACGTACCTTCCGCTGCCTTCGGGCGACACTCGCGCCACTGGATTATACAATATTCGATATCATACTCGACTACAGACAGCAATGAAAAGAGAAAAAGAGAGAAGCAAAGGAATCAAGAAATCCTACTTGTCTCTTTTTGCATCCTTCATATACAATATCTAACAGGATTCCATCGACAAACCCTCCAAATCGAGAACAACCGCAGATGCTGCTCTCATATCACCTTGATTTTTTACCAATTTTTGAAACGCACGCCAATTCAAATTTGATACTTTCTGTGATCTTATTTTTTGATAAAATATGAATCAACTTCTGACATGTATTAAAAATTAAATTTACAGCTTAATAATTATCATCCTACGAAAAAACGACCTAAATATTTCAGTCAGTCATGACCAACCTCCGATTCGAATGATTCAAAGTATTCAAAAATAGATCCATGGATGAAATGTCTGCTAAATTGCCGTTTTCTAATTAATCTGTTTCAGAATGGAAACGTAGTAACACCGGAAGACGAGCTCGCCGGAAGCAATGCTCTGAAATTCGGTGACGCTACAGTGATGAGTCTGGCACAAGAGGGCGGAACATTTTCCGACAGTGGAATCTCGGACAGCGGTAGCGAGCAAGAATTGAGCGAACGCGAGCGTCGTTTAGCAGCGCTGCGTCGTCTCACACGCACCCTTGAGAGTCAATTGGCACCGGGAAGCGATGCTCTCGTTGAACTCTGGAAAAGAGTCGAGGATGCAGAGGCCGAATTGCGATGTCTACAAAAATTATGTCGAGAACTTATCGTCCGAACTGCGGCAAGTGTTGAAGCCCGAGCTGTCAAGAGAGACATCACTAGCAATCAAGTCAAATTTACATCGAGGTTCGTAAAAGTTGAAAAATCTTTTATCACATTTTAGGACTACTTCATATCAAACTTTCATTACAATCAAGCTATACTTTGCCAAAAAAAAGCTCGCACTTATAAATTGACCGGTAAAAAGTTTTGCTTAAAATAATAGTAGAAATGAATATATTTGTAGATTTCATAAAATAATTAAAGAAAAGATGATTCAACCTTAATCTTTAAAAAAATAAAATCGAAATGAACAGATTAATCGTAAATTAGACAACAATTTTACATGTTTTCTTTTTCCTCTGATAAATTTGCATAACTCCAAAATGAGAGAAGTGCCAAGAAATAAAAGCTCTTGGACTATTTAAGAGGAGCGCCAGTTTTGTGGGCGGTTTTGGTCGCGTCAAGTCTCGAGTCGTCGGTTCGTAACGTCTACTATAACGGGACGAGTTTCCTGGCGCTCTTATTTGAATACAAGTGCGAGAATGAAAATTAAATATATATATATAAAAGTCTCTGGGTTGGCCAATCTCTTGTGTACTTTTTGCACTGTTGAAAAATAGTGCGTTCGTATATCAGGCGAGTATGCAATACACACAAGCGCCACTAACAGCCCAGAGAAGGCACACAACGACCCGAGACTTCGGAAATGAGTTATAGCTTTTCATAAGCTCGACTTTCCTCCTTGTTTCTCCCTCTCTCGTGTCATTTCAGTCTCTCAGCCACACCCTGGAATTCTCACTCGTCTTATTAACTGCGTAAGAATTTATCCAATTCTTTACTATTAATTTATAGGTGGCAAAAATCATAATTTAATAGTAATCGAGAGAGGAATGTGGCGAGACGAGTGGAGAGATGATCAAAGTAGATTTTTTTTTTTTTTTTTTACAAAAAACTTCACCCATTCTGTTAAGGAGGTTCTATCGTTTCTCATGTAAAAATTATTTTCCAACTTTACACAATAAAATTTTGTAAATAGAAAGCTCAAGACAGTATTAAAATTCTGGCGGAATATTCCGATGATTCACCGTCTCAAAATCGAGATATTTATTGTTGAAGTTCGCAATTTTTTGAAAGCTTCCATAAGAGCCCATGTTAAACGTGTCATTTTCAACAATGAATATCTCGATTACCAGGCGGTGAAACCTCTCCAAATTTTTCACACATAATTAAATGCTGTTCAAGAAGATTCACGCCAAATTTCAATACATTAACTTGGAATAATCAAATATAATGTATTTTTCGTATCATGTCATATAAATATCGATACAACCTCCTTAACTTCGTAAGAATTCAGTAAATAATTTTCGATTCAGCTGCAGTTGGTAAATATTGTAAATTAGTAATCATCGGGAAAAATTGTAGGGAGAGCAATCAAAAGATAATAAAAGTAAACATTTTTTCTTCTATGCGATTTCTCACTGGTTTTGTTCACTGCCTAGGATTTTCTTCAATTTTTTATTATTAATTTATAGTTGGCAATAATAAAAGTAGATTTTTATCGGTATTTTATTGTGTACTTATAAAAAAGACTCTTTCGAGGGGCTTGTTTTTTTAATTCGTAAAATTCCACACGCTCTTTTTGAAGTATTAAAATTAGCTACTAACGATATTTTTTTGTAATTGTACTATGAAAACGGTGGCATATTGCCCATGAGGTATCCAGAATTCCCATTATCACCTGGTGGATCACCTCATTTAACTTTGTCCCGCGGAGCCGCTCCGCCTTTTCGCCATTACGTTCCGTAACAGTCCGAGGGGTATTTTTTTCTCTTTCTTCGTTTTTTTTTATAGTTACGTTTAATCACTGGTCCGCGGGGCAGCGGTAAAAGGTTTAGTTGCAGGGGGAACGGTAACTCGTTTTGCTTCTGGCTGGGGTGTGTTTGGGTATTGCGTCGTAAAAAAAAAGTTGTAAAAACTCTCGTATGGTAGTTTTCGTTCATCACTCTCGGCGGTTTTACGCGTGTGTCTCTCGTCATTCCTCCTTCGCGCCTTTTCGCATTTGGCTCTCACGTTTCACGTTTCTTTTTTCGCCTTTATCTCACGCCTCCTAGCCAGCATCCTGCATGCGAATCCGCCTCGATCGTAACAATTTCTTTTTCTCCTGCGCACTCTTTCATTTTCTCAATCATTTTCATCTAACTTCGAATTCTTTTTAACTTTTGTGTTTTAGCAAGCGCAAGAAGAGAGCAACGAGCGGTAACGAGATCGAGGGCAAGGCAAGAAATTCCAAGGGCGGTATGACCGACGCGGATGATCCTGAAGACGAACCGAATGTTCCGAAAAGTTGGGTATGGCGAATTTTACGAGCTGCTTTACCCTTCCAGTTGGCACTCGTCGCATTATTTTGCGCCGCTTGTTTACTCGAGCCACATTGCTGCGAAGCTGCCAATACTCTGAATCTCTCACTCACGCCTCAGCTTCGTTACGTTCGTGGACCGCCACCCGTTTAAATGTTCGCACTTCGAGGTCCAGCTTAGAGGATACTTTCGTCTTAGAAACAAGTGAAGAGAGCAATTTGATTTTTGTTCGTGATTAACGACGGAATCCGAAATTCCAACAGAGAATTTCGAAGTTGCAATGGCTTCAGGGCCTTCTATCTCGATATCAGAGTTTGAGAGTCTAACAAGATTCATCTCGAATTATGATCTCATAATCGATTCTTCGAATCATCGCCTTTCCGCCTTTTTCAAGATGATAAACGTGTTTTTGGCGGTACAAATGGCGTTTTGCATTCGAAGAATCCACGAGAGAATGGTCGAGTATACCTTCGATGGTAAAAGATACCCTTGTTGGGTAGCAATCTTCTTTTTTCGTGGCACTACCGTTTTACGGATCAACGAATTCCGTATACGAGACGAGCTATTGTATTATTACACGAGAGCTACTTACACTGCCTTAAGTAGACGCATCTCTTCGAAGGTGAGTAGACGAAAACAACGCAATGAAGAGGAAAATGTATTTTCCGAGGAAAACGTCCGATTGAATATTTTCTTAACATCAGGACTTATAGAATTTTCTACGATACTGTTTGCATTTGGATTCACTGCAATCAGGCTTCAGAGAGTCCCGACTGATGAAACTGTTTAAAAATTTGAGAGAATCTAAAATAATTAAAAAAATAAAGAGTTTGATCGATTCCGAATAAATATTTTTCCAAATCAACGAATCGCCGAAATTGCGGCCCAAATTCACGATTTTACATTGACGAAATTGTTCGAATAAAAAGCAAATATAATTCGATTAAGCCGACCTGAACGATTGAGAATAGCGTTATTCCAAAACAAAGAAATTATTTTTTCTGCCTAATAAATCACTTGGAATAATAATTTTCTTAATTATTCGATCAAGATAATTAATCCTGTGGTTTTTTTATTCGAACTCTCTCGATATTTTGATTTTCGGGTGAATGTTAATTTTCGAAATTTTGGAGAACTAACTCTACAAAACCGAAATAATATTCGGACAAAATGACGAGGATGACGAAAAGATTTGATACTTTGAACGAGCGTGCCAATTTTGATCACATTGACCAGTGAATAAAGATTTTCTTAGTGTCTGCCTTTTATTCGCGTCATATTAGAGAACAAAAGTTTCTCGAAAAATGACCTCTCTGATTCGTCTCTGTCAAATGTGACAGCAGAGAAGAAAAAGTAATAGAGAATCGACGAGAGTTCCTAAATAATAATTGGAACACTCGATTTATGATTACTTCTTAATTGTATATATCGACGAAGCATATATTATTTTTTTGTTAAATAAATAGAGTTTTTTATATTACGTTGCATGCGTTTTAGCAAATAGTCAACTCTGACTGAGAGAAGCTGAAGGTAGGAAAAAGTAAAAAGAAATAAAAAAGAAACAAAACCTCCCTCATGCAGATTATAATATTATATAATATTTATATATGCAGCGAATGTTAGAGAATATATTTTATGCTTTGTCATAATGAAAGTGTACAGTCGTGGAATGAAAACACTCATCAGACTGATAGTTCGCTAATTTCAATGCGCGGTAACCACGTATATTCGAAAAAAAATTCATTTACATCATGAGCCGCGGCAGCGGCTCGACGCCAAGTATTAAAAAAAGCTATCGCAAGTTCGAATGCTGCTACACTCTTATATTCTTGGATATGAAGTTTTTCCGATTATTTTATTTACTACTTTTTGGATTTTTCCATAAAGAAAATGAATCGAAAATGTATTCGTGGTACTGAGTTAAGGGGTCCCGGTGGTCTAGAGCTCGAAAATTGTAGGTATATTGCGGAATTTTTTTTTATCATAAAAATAAAGAAAAACGATACTTCAACTTTTCAGGCCTATTATAACATCAATTGTGAATATAAAAAAATTTATTTTGAAATAAAAAAAAAAATTTATTATAGTAGAAATGCCGCTGAAGTTGACCCTCTCGAAAAATTGGACCTGGACGATGTTAGTCATTTTGGATCTATTATTTATCTGAAAAATAAAAACCAGAAAAATTATCAATCAGTATGAGTGAAGTTGTGGACGGGACTAAAAAAAAAATTGAAAATTGACAAAATGGCGCGCTTTTGAAAGTGAAGTTCTAAAAATCGGGGTTTTTTTTACCAGTTATTTAATTTAAAAAATAGGAAATTATTGGAATAAAAACATGATTCTAGTCCCGTCGATAGCCATTCATGTTGTGAATAACATATCCAAATTTCAGGTGATTCGGTTGAATTGTTTTTTTTTTCTATAACATCATGCCAAAAAAAGTAGTTTTGAGATAAATGAGTTTAAAGTTTTAGATACAGATATTTTCAAATATCTCTCTACCTGCTAAACCGGCTGCAGAAGCAAGAATATTGTGAATATCCTTATGAAAATTTCGCAGTATATTCTCGAAATACTATACTATCGAAATATATTTAAAAAAAAAAATCGATTTTTTGAACATTCTAGACCACCGGGACCCCTTAAAAGTGTTCGAAGAAAAAATGGGCATCGTTCGAATGAGTCAACAGGAAATATAATTCAATCCTGAATAAAAAAAAAGCACGTAATTAAAAAACTGAAAATTTGCAGATTCATTAATGTTTTCAGTACTAAAAATAATGGCTGATTGTTGATGCTTAATTACTTTGTTGCAGGACACGTGCGTGAAAGAAATCAATAAAAAATTTACAGTCATTTTTATTTGAACGGTGATCACATGCTATGCGAAACAGCTTGTTTTTTATTATTTATTTTTTTATTTTTTATGCAATCAATTTTTGAACCGGTGAGAATCGTACCTTGCAAACTTTTCAATATCATTATTTAACTCACGAATTAGACTAGTCATTAAACAAGGAGAAGTTTCAGTATATTCGCAGGTTGTGTGGTTACTGTGCGATTTTTTGAGACATTGTCGAGAATGTGCCTTGTAAAATATAAAGAACCGGGAAATGAAAAAATATATATATATGCATAGAATTGATTCGTTTTTTCGGATTTCACGGCTGTATTTGAATATTATTTTGAAAAATTTGCGTAGTATTTCCAATCGCAATTAAAATATAATGAAAATAAAATTGGAAATAGTACAAAAGTTTTTCAGTTTTATAGCGTGTGTGAATTTTTCTACATAAATATATAAATTTTTTATCAACAAATCGATAGGGTGTAATTGTGGAAGAATGTAATAGAAGGTAAAAATAATTGAATGCAAACGAGAGAACCTAATGCACAAAATTTTCGAGTAATCAAACAGAACTGTGTGCCTAACAGAAGATATATAAATATTTATATATATATACACAGTAAATGATGGAGAAAACTCTATTAAAAGCTTGGATCACATATTAAGAATTTTTCAAAATAAAAAAAAAGAGAACCAAGTACTTATTTCACGATAAATAACCGCAAAAAACACGAGAGCTTAATAAGTGCCTGTGTAAAAAAAAAAATCTAAAATTTCGTATCTCACGAGCTCATTATTTACATTATCGTGAGATCGAAAGTATTTTCAAGAGTATTTCAACGCGATTCGAAGCGTATCGCATATCCCAGTGCGACAATAGTAATTTATAAATTTATCGTATAATACAACTCGTAGCATTATCATGCGTAATTATACCGAGCTGAGCGTTATTGATAATTTTGATTTTACTCGCGAAACCAGAATGAAAACAAAACTGCAACAGAGAGAAAAGTAACCATTGGTTTTGAGAGTAAAACAAAAGGAACAATTGAGTACGCGCCCCTGTTTTATTTAATCATGATGATGTGTAAAAAGTACCTGATAATATGAAGATTTTTTTGTTGTTTTTAAACCATATTTAAGTTTCTCAAAGTTTCCATTATATCACGGAAAATAGTTCATATGGTTGTCAACGAGCTTGTAATATTGAGCTTGCTGCACAGAACTTATTTTCCGTACGCTACGTATATTTTTTGCATGCGATTGTTTCATTTTTTTTTTTTATAAATCTACGAAAAGCATATGAATAGTGAAAGGACGATTTTTAAAGATCGGTCCTGCGAAAAAGGAAAGAGAAAAAATGGCAAAAAAAGAGTATGATATATCCATAGAGATAGTGATTCGTTTTCATCGGCATATATACGTGAGACCGTTACGAGCCAGTACGAGAAAGGTTTAATAATGATTTATCCTTTTTGCCTGCAGTATCGATTTATTAATCAGCAAGATTTATACGTATCGACGTAGTCGAGAATATCATCTAAGCAATTAATCAGCTTAGTTTTATCTTATTCATATTCTCGTTGTGCTTTAGATTTTAGCTCTGCATACGACTAAGATTATCTCTTACCTATTTGCTCGAGCGAAATATTTGTACATAAATAAACTATTGGAGAAAAAGAGAGAAAAAAAGGGAAAAACCGATCGATCTACGAACTGCAGCAGAAACAGGGTCAACATTTTTTGAAACTATGTCAAGGCTTTTGAACGAAACTAACGTACCCACTTATTCGTTTATTTTTTCGATAAAGATACTTTTGTCGAAAATGTACGAAAGATGTGGGCCATAAAGAAAAAAAAAACAAAATATTTTATTACAAAGTTTGCTCATGTACACACAGAATTAAACCAGAGACTCGAATCACTTGCTCAAGTAAGACTGTACTTCGATGTAAGTCGATGATAACACTCATTTCGATAATCCTCAGTAATTGCATGGTCCACATAATAATAAATTCAAGGAATTCCTATGAGTATTCCACCGTAAAATGATCGGATCGAATCATTTAAAAAAAATGGAAGAAAGAAAAAAATCACATTTTTCATCAAATCATATCGCGTTCATCGAATTAACCTCGTTCATTAGTGTAATGGGTTTTTTTTTTCTACTAACTGTACAAGATAGTCATGAATTATACTGTTTCCGACGAAACAACGCTCCTATGTATTTTTGGCAATTTATCAAATAAATCACATTTTTGGAAAATGGCAAATTTTTCTTTTCCTCGAATCATTTGAATGTATCCTGAAATGCCTATCCCTGGTTCCTTTATTTTTTACCTATGTAATAAGGAAATTGGTGCTAATTTGAAACAGTCATTTAAAAAATCTTCATTGCACGATGTCTGAAGGAATACAACCTTCAAAACATTTAAATTGATTTTTGTTCAACAAACAAATTTATTAACTTAAACCTGCATTTTCTGCCAAAAAAATCGAATGTATTGGGTTTTAAACTTAATTCCCGCTGTTTTATATGAGATGAGGTAACTAGTATTATTTTCATAGAAGTAACACTAAAACTATACTGTATTTAAGTTTTGGACATAACCTGCAATATTCAGTATTCGATAGTGAATTCACTTGTACACACTACTTTCTTTATAATATCGAAAATGTCAAGCTTTGAACCAACGAAACAGCATATGCGGGAAGTTTTGCATTTTTGCTTTAATTTAAGAAAAAATGCTGCTGAAAGTCATCGCTTGCTTCAAGAAGCTTATGGTGAACATGCTCTATCTGAGACAACATGCAGAGATTGGTTTAGACGATTCAAAAGTGGCGATTTTGACCTTAAAGACAAAGAACGTCCAGGACAGCCGAAAAAGTTTGAAGATGAAGAATTGGAGGCCTCGATGAAGATCGATGTCAGACCCTTAAAGAATTGTCTGATACATTAAACGTTACTGAAATGGCTGTTAGCAAACGTTTACATAACCTTGGACTGGTTCAAAAAGCGGGAAATTGATTACCATATCAATTAAACGAGAGACAACTCGAAAAGCGAAAAACGATTTGTGAATTGGTGTTCGAATGATGCCAAAGGAAGTTATTTTTACATCAAATCACGACTGGCGATAAGAAATGGGTTTACTATGAAAATCCCAAACAAAAAAAAGCTTGGGTACTCCCAGCTCAACCAGGTCCATCGTCGCCAAAACGCAATATTCATGCTCAAAAGGTGATGCTGTCTGTTTGGTGGGATCAAGAAGGTACGGTGTACCACGAGTTGCTGAAACCGGGTGAAACGATCGCAGCTGTGCGCTATAAACAACAATTAATGAAACTAAACCAGGAGTTGAAAAAAAGCGGCCTAAGCACGCCAAACGTCATAACAAACTAATGCGGCCACATGTAGCAGAAACCGTAAAAAAGTATATAAAGGACATGAACTGGGAAGTTTTACCTCACCCGCCGTATTCACCGGATATAGCAGCGTCTGATTATCAGTTGTTTCGAGCGATTCAGAATGATTTGTCATCACAGCATTTCAAGTCTTTTGAAGATATAAAAAAATGGATCGATGAATGGACCGCCTCAAAAAGCAACGATTTCTACTGGCGTGGAATCCATTTATTACGTGAAAGATGGGAAAAGATCGTAGCTCCTGAAGGACAATACTTCGAATAAAATAAAATGTACCGTAAACTATAAATAATTTTTTTTTTTATTGAAAAACAGCGGGAATTAAGTTTAAAACCCAATGCAAGCAATTGAGTCTGAAAATCTTCCAATGAAATTAATCATATATTTTATCAGCATCGACATCTTTTTCAACCAAAAATGAAGCGAAACCAAAATGGTGGTTCATATTCGCACCCACGAATCTAATTCATAAGTTTCTCGTCACGGTTACTTCCTGTACCGTGCACATTGCGCAATTCTCCTCAGCAGCCTAATGCTGAACATTTCCTCGAAGCAGGGGAAGGAAGAGAGGGAGGAGTTAATAATTCTACCGCAGCGATTGATACTCGCCGTAGGACGATGATTGGCGGTGTATATACCTGTCTGCGGGGCCCATTGTGCCGATCGCGGTCTTACTGATGTCGGGGGATACATCGTCGATGCATTTTCGTAGCGTGAAAGGTCAGAGGGCGAAACAGCTATATTATTACGACTCACACCTGTATATACCATATCGTACGGACATTGTTCACTCCGCTGTTACAAAAACGAGCAATGGTCGAGAATATTGGATATACATATATATATAAACTCGATAGAGCCGAATTATTTTCTTTCCTTACTATAGCCAACGGAGATTCAAATTTTCTGGCTTTTTTAATCATAGTCTAACATCAGAGTCCTTGTAAATTTGGATAATGGTGGCTGCATAAATAAAGAAGACCATTGAGTTGTTTTTTTACGATTTTATTTGATTTGCATTATAGGAAGAATAAGAATTTGAAGAAATGATGAGATATCTAGATAAATTGTTAATCTGATCACTCACCGATTTCTTAACAATTTCTGTAACCTTGAAAAACTAGAATAAACAACGAAGGCGTTGGTGCTAATCGAGAGATGGATGACTTCTACAATTGAAGAAGGAAAGCCTCTAATGGGTAAAATTTAAAGCACTAATGTATAATTTACGATTGGCAGTTTGAACGCGTTCGGAAAGGAATATTTTTTAGTAGATAGCTAAACGAGGAAAAGAGATGGGAAAAGAGGTAAGGGCGTCGTGAAGCAAATGGTTCGAAGCGTTCAACGACTCCTGGGGGGGTTTCGATAAACCTCGAGCAAAAATGGCACAGCCCCATGGAAAAGAGAATCTTTTGCTACAAACTCTTGAAACCCCTTCATCTACCCCTTTCGTTGGAACTCTCGAGTCAACGAAAACGCACACCTCGGTCCTTCCTTGGCAAGGGTTGAAAGAGCGAAAAAAAGAAGTGAGAGTAGGCCGCGTGTTCTCAGCTCGGTTGTAAATTACCGAAAGGGCATTTTGATTAAATTTTTTATTGTAGTGCCATTACGAGAACGCGGGGTCGCGGCAACTCTCTTGCGAGACTAACGGGGATCTTTAGGATGGCTGATTTAATGTTCAAGCTTGTGTAAATATACATTTCTGTATTCATTCCCGCGTGGAAATTGAGCTAAAGTTTTGGAAGAGCTTATATTCTATTTTCTTTTACTTTCTCAGAATACTTTTTTTAATCGAGATTCGATTTCAGAAACTTTTCATTTCCGCTCGTAGAGGATGATCGAGTGTGTATATAAAAAGCTCAGGTCTGAATGACTCAACAAGTGTTCAAAGATTTTTGCGCAGGCAAGAATGTTTTTGTGGTTATAGGCGAGGAATAAAAGGAGGAAAGTGAGCCAAATATATAGCAGGAGTGTAGATACGAATCCTTGCGTCCATACGTGACTTCAGAAATAGAATGTCGGACATCTGATAAAACAATTGTAATTTCACAGAGCCTTATTATTTCAGAAAACATAAGAAAAAACCTTGGGTTGAAAGGATTAAAAAAACAAAAACATAATGCTATCAAACGAATGAAGCAAAAGATCCCAATAGTTAGTTTTCCAGTATATTGAGCAAAGTAGTTTTTCGATAAGTGCATTGATGCGCAAATTCACAGAACTCTGTTATAAGAATTGCCGTTTATATTTTAAAGTTTAAAGCCCAAAGTTTAAAGAAAACGAAGTCGGTTAATAACATTTTTCCATGTAGCCATAATAATTTCTAATCAGCTTAGAGCCAAGAAAAGGCGTTATCACAAATGCAGTGTTGCACACCTTGAACGACGTCGTTGGCATCAGCTTGAGTGTTTGGGTGGAGGGAAGTGGCCGAGGAATCCCTTCTCTCACCGTTTCTCACTCTCTTCTACCCCCAGGTTGGAATAGTCGCCGGGGAGGAGACTGGAGGACCGCGGGAGCTTGGTATCCGCGACTCTTGCGTCACGTGGTATTGCGAGGTGGGCCGAAGCCCCGCCCCCGCGACTGGATCCGCGCGTCGCAGCCGAGACTTCGCGTCATTCATGGCCGTAGCGAAGCTGAAGCTGCTGCTGCTGCTGCTGCGGCTGCTGCTGTTTCTGCTCCTGCTCCCGACATGCTTGCTTGCTTGCACGTTGCTATACTCCTCGTTGTGTACTTCAGTCTCTCTCCTTTTTCATCTTTTCCCCTCCTTCATTCGTATGTTTCTTCTTCGTCTTACTTGCTCTACTCTCTCGTCGTCTTCGTTACCAATGCAGTTCTCTTGGCTGCTGCGGTTTACTCGCTCTCCACGTCTGTCTTTACGGGATTACATCTTCTCGCCCGTACACACCTGTCTTTCCCCCATTAGTATCATCCTCCTGCTCATTGCACTTGCTACACTATTCTCTCGATTCGACTTTATACAAAATATACATATACATGCATTTTAAATTTTCTGCAGCCCATGTATACATGGATCTATAGTACTATATAGATGTTACTCCGTTTCTCTCACTCTCTTATTCGCGACATCGACATCGCCTCCTTCTCCTCCTCCCACCATCCACTCTCGAGCGGTCCGCTGCTCCACGTTTTCCCCCCTCGACTATGGGTTCCCCGTTGATCTCTGCTCGCGCCCCCCTTTTGCCCCGTTTTACTCCTTTACTCTCTCGCGATCGTCCCGCGACCCAAGCAAACGCGCGCGCGCCTCTACCGCCAACACCGTGCGAGCCCCCCTCGTTCGCTCTCACCATCGAGGAGCTCTCTTCTATACAGTCTACCCAAGCCGTTCTGACGGGCGCGTAACGTCCTCCTCTTCGTTGTCAAGTGCTCGACCGTGTACTTACTCCGTGTGTTATCTTATCGTCATACGTCATTCGACACCAGTTTCAAGACCACCATTCGTTTTGATAAGGTCTATCAATATCCCAACGTTAACTCAGTGGGGTGATATTTTCAAAGGAAGGGTAAAGAAAGAAAAAAAGAACGGGTGCGGAGAGTCCGAAATTTGCATCATGTAGTGAACGTGAGAAGACAAGGCCAATCGTGCAACGGGGTACGAGCGGCTGATACGTGTGGACCCCGAGGGGTATGTGCTGAAGAGGGAAATATAAGGTGGCAGGGGTAACATTGGAGAATTTAGAGTCCAATACCGTCTCCGGAGAAAAGGGAGATCAAATCTACGAAAAAAAGGACGAAAGATAGAAACAACCCTGAGCGCAGGTCAGGGAAGAAGCTGAAGATAGTGATCAGTCTAAAGACGTGAGGAAAATTGGACGTGATCTCTGACCTACAGTTCCTGAGGCTTTTTCGACCCGCGTAATCCACGCTCCATTTCTTTTCACGAGACGCGAAAGTTACGAGCTCCCACTGATTTGTTTCGTGAAAGCGCTTCGACCGAAACCAACGAAAGTGTTACCAATTGAGGTTTACCGTAATCCAATCTGTTCGACGACATTGATTGCACCGATTATAGAAAATAATTGTACAAAATCAGAAAAAAACGAAAGAAGTAAAACAAGTGTGAGTGAATGTGTTTTGGGGGTTTGTGGATATAAAAAACGTGCGGTAAGGATAACAAGGCTTCGTGGTGGACGGGTGGTTTATGCAGCGTGGCGGCGGGGTCGCAGGCGGCGGTGGTGGCGGTGCCGCTGCGGCTGCTGCCGCCGCCGCGGCTGGACGCGGCCTCGCGGACCTCGCCGAGCATCCACCTGCTATGAGCGGAGCACCCGGTTTTCACTGGGGTGCTATGATAGCCGGTCATCACGCGGCCGCTGCCGCGGGTATGATGCAACCACCGTTGTCCGGTGTCGGTGATTATGGACTCGGTACGGCTCATCATCCTACCGGACATCCAGCAATGCCTATGGATCTACACGTACCTCAACAAGGATTTCCTTGCTACAGGTTTGTGGAATTGTTTGAGTAAAAAATCTGCCCACCAACCTCAATCGTCTCTACTTACTGGAATAAAGAAAATGAACAAGTTCCATGGGTTCATGCGGTAAAACTATCACGCCGGGAAAACTTTGTTTAAGGCACTTTGAACGTAGCATTTATTGGTGTGAATTTGATCGAGATTTATTGGTCAAGTTTAATTATGAACTGAAAGAAGTTGAAGTTGTAAAAGATACTGGAGGTTTCAATTCGCTGTAAACTGTACAAGATTCCATGTGGATACAGTACGAAGTTAGTAACGGAGAGTTCAAATATCATTGAGGTGGAAATTTGTTCGAAAACATCTATTGCTTATCGGAATTTAAGATATTTCGAGCTGGACGAACCAAAAATACGAACGGAAAGTGAAATAGAACGAAGAAGAGAGTGGCACGATGGTGAAATCTTTCACGGGGGATGTTCAGGCGCTCCCGAGGGTCCTATTGCTCTTGGGGGTTCAAGAGAGATACACACAAAGCGCGTGTTTCAGTATGCGTGTTTCTGTTTTGGTTTCTGAATCAGAGATTTCCGGGTCCATGTTCATAACTGACCTAGGTCTACGTTGACTCTGTATATAGTAAATACTTTGCACGTGAGGTCCATGACTGATGTTGCAATGATCAATGTAGAATCTTGCCCGTACAGGAAATAAAATATTTCGATGAATTGTAATTATCAGTTATTTCAAATCAATCTCTTTTTCAAATTAGACCCCGTTGAACGAAAGTCATTGTAGTGCTCATGTTTTTATATGCTGCTATTATTTTCGGCAAATGAATGGTAAAACACGTTTAACTTCCGCGAGACGTACAAAGGTGAAGACACAAACCGTCGAACCAATTAATCGATCAACTCGTTCGTGATGACAAGGATTAACGAATCGCGGTACGCGGATCAACTGCAGTGTAATACAAACTCGAAGACGGGGGTCTTGAGAGATCACAAGTCGCGAGATGGAGCACGAGAACGCCGAGAGCGCCGGAGTCGAAGTCAGAAGCCGCCGGCAATGGCAGCAATAGCTACTTCGTGGACACGAGACTCACAAGAAACTTATTATAATTCCTAGCTCGTCCAGGTTATTAGCATTCCACTATCAATTATCCAAGAGCCGCGTGTGCATGCGTCTTGTGCTTCTCTATACCCCTTTATCGCTCTCGTTCATTCTTCACCCCTCTCTCTCTCTCTCTCTCTCTCTCTCTCTCTCCCTCTCTCTTTTGCTCATACATATAAGACCTTTCAACTCTTCCAGTAAACGTATTCTTTTCTTGCCCAGAAAGGTCTCTGACCACAGCATGTGCTAAACGATAACTTGCTCTACTATCTTTTGAAGTGTCGTCTCACCTTCGATTAACGAATTCGAATTCTGCGATGGACGCTGTTCGTTTAAGGTTACAAATGTAATTGGGGAATATTTCTTCTTCAGTTATGATTTCCAAAACTATTCCTTATTCCTTTCATCCTCTAAACTAAACATTTCAATTATAGAGTTTTTGTCATATAAAAGAGTGTGCCGAATGTCTTTCACGGCTTTGCTCTGTAACGTGGTTTTTGGCTCTTTGCTCCAGATTCTCATTAGAAGATTCCGAAATGTGTAACCCTAGTGAATTTAGGCAACCGTTACTTTTTAGTTACGACTTCATTGCAAATTCGTTTTCGGTTTTTTGTGTACTTATTTTCTGGTTTTTCCGGCCATAAAAAGCTACAAAATGACCGTAATGAAAACCTTACACGACTCTTGCTTTGAAACGAAGAGCAACCATAAAACGTTCATTGAGAAACTAAGATATATGGTTGCTTTTAGGTTTCCACTATCTCCCGTAACCTATAGAAAAGCAAAAAACAAAAACCTTTTGAAAGTACACTGCGTTCCCGATTTCATGCAATTTCCCCTCTATGCACCAAATATCGATCGGTCTGCGCTCGGCGGGGAGAAACACCCGGTCCAATCCGGTTTTACGTCAGGTGCGCAAAAACGGAAAGACGAAACGTGTGCAACCCTGATTTGTTGTAAATGCGATACGGAGCCGGTCCCGTCACTGTGCCTCAAATCGAAGTCTCAGTGTAGTTGCAACCGTCATGTTGGAACCAAGAAGCAACCATAACACAACAGGAGATGTATCGAAATATCGTGCGTTACTATGTGGTTGCTTTCAAATTTCGATTGCCTTCCCTAACCTACAAAGCACCAAAAAGCAACTAAGCACAACTGAAGTTGTATCGGATGTATCATACGTTGCCATACGGTTGCTTATTCGTCTTTATTCTTTCGTAGCGACTATCATACAACTTATAATGTAATTTGTTTGCGATCGTCTTTAGTATTATTTACTTCTCAACGAGATTTTCACAAGGGTGGTTGCTTTTTAGTTCTGTATGGTTGCACTGATCCACCAGGGAATATGTTGATGACGTGCACGTATGCATTATTCGAGAAGGCTAAAATGAAGAAGCTCCTTTCCGTCTCGCATAATTTATATAGGAATGTGTCGTATACAGTGAAAAAAGAATCACGTTCCGCAAATCACAATTTGCTTGAACCATCGATATGTACTCTATAGAATAATTCCTTTGCCCCAATCACTTTGCCATTACATCAAATGTATCTCACTCGGCCACGTAGGCAACAGCAACATTAATTTTTTTGATGATTTTGTTGAAGCAAACAAATGGCTTATCTCAGTATACAAAAATAGATGAATAATTCTCTTCAAGGCTTATGAAAAATGGTTTATAATACTTTGATACGAAAATGTTCTATAGAATTTCGGAAATCCCAGTAGTTCTAGAAAAATATTTGAAGTTTTGCGTCAAATGAACTGGAGTCCGATATATACCCAAGGTACGACTGCTGAATATTTACTCGGATTTACCACCAATGAAAAATGCTATGAGTACTACGCATTTTTACGTATGAAATATCGAGACGGTTATTTCAGCAACACAGTCGAATGAAATGTCGTAAACTATGATGTGACGCATAGAGAGAATGATCTACTTGAATCTCGGATTCTTGACATTAAGCAAAGACGACGGAGGGCGCTGTAAGCTTTGTCCTATCGTGTGTGGCGCATCAACATTGGCCAGAAAGACAAGCAGAGCGTGCCGAATGCCACTTGTTGCTGCCCCGTGGCGGATACAAGTAACCCTCGTCAGTCATTCTTCATTGTTTCGCACTATCCCTTCTTCTGCAGGCGAGCCGTGAAGAAGAAGTACTAAACCGATGATAGTACTTGTTATGTGCTCGTAGGTCACACGTATTCCGATTGATCTACGGTATGAATACGAAAGAGAAAGAATAGTTCACAAAAATATGAAAATTCAGTATTAAACAAAATCGTAATTGAAAAAATTGATTTTCTTTGATTATTTGGACACATTCGTTTAGAACAAAATGTATGGCGAGGACGATACATTTTGAATGTAAAAAAATATGTTAATAATAATAATTTTAGATGCCAAGTCCCACTGCTAATGTTATTTTTTTTCGGCGGCGATTATTTCTTCTCCTGTCGGGTACCGTTTCAAATCATTTTAAGATTCAATTATTTATTTCATTCGCACAGTTTTATTTTTTGAATTATAACAATACTTCACTACAACGTCTCGCAATTCGAATATTTAAAAAATGACAATTCTGGTACAGTGAGATTTTATAACAATTCGATTGCAACCGTTGTAATGACGAATCAAATCATTCCCAATTTGTCCAGGTAGTATTTACATAGTGTAGTTTTGTTAAATTTTCGTGCAAAATTGTACACAGTAAAAATAACGAAAAATCACTGATCATTTGCTGCAGAGTGAGGTGTTTTTATATGGATATTCAATTGATTTATCAACGCTGACGTCTAGATTGTTATTATTTTTTTTTTGTTTATTTTACTCTGCCACCACAAAATCGTGAATTCCTTTATTTTACCAATGAATACATTTGCTTTACATCCTAACTGATATTATAAACGTGAAAATCCATCTGTTTGTTTGTTTATCTTTCAATCACATTTCAACGGGGTTATCAACCATAATGAACCATTTTAAATGATACTAGTTGTGGTCACGGAGAAGGGCATAGACTACTTTTTATCCTAATTGAACATGTACTTATAGGTAATATTAGTTACATATCGTGCATGTATATAATAATAATGATAATAATAATAATAATAAAATCAACTTCTATATAGTTATTAGTGTCCACACGAGAGAACCTGCGGGTAACAGCTAGTATTTTATAAAGCATTTGACATGTTATCAATAACATGTCAAATATTTTTTATATTAATAGGTGTGCAAGTAGAAACTCGGCTTTTTTTGGTCAAATTAAACTTTATCGAAAAGATACTTGTTACAAAGATTAATAATCGCAATATTCGCCATTACTATCTATGGTCTTTTGCCATTTATCGGGCTTTTATCCAGTAAAACTTGAAGCTCTTCGTCTTCAAATTTTTTTACCGCACCTGGACGTGGATCGTCCTCAAGACTAAAATTTCTATCACGAAATCTTGCAAACCACTTTTTTTACTGTTGAATGACTCACGGAATGTTCACCCAAAGTCGAATTAATCAATTCCATAGCTTGGGCGGCATTTTTTTCATTTGAAAACAGAATGGAATGCAGTGGCGTAAATGTTGCTTATCGACATCCTTCTCTTATAAAATTGATACACACGGAATGACAGCTTGTAAATGACCGAAACTTATGTCCCTTATGTTATAAAAACAACAATGACTAAGAATATATCTATCTAAAATGGTGGGCGAATTGTATGCGTTCAAGTATATTTTTTAATGCAACCAACTTCAGAGCCGCGTTTCTACTTGCACACCTATTATTTGGTTGTTATATGGGTTTATAATTTTCATAAATCAAAGTTGAGATATCTTCGTATGAAATAGAAAATGATAAATAATGATATATCAATTTCTTGCTTGTACGAATTATTATAATTATTTATTTTTTCATTTGACATCGAACAGATATTATATCGTATCGTATTTTATTTAAAAAATCCGTAGTTTGAAATGCTATTTATTTTACGGTAACTGCAAGTGAGCTCAAATCTTACTTGTATCTATTATTGAAGGCACACATGTGAGGATCGCACGATAATGGTACAAAGTGGCAGCGAGAATGACCTGCGAGTTAGAAGAAAATTGCTTCAACGCTTTAGGAGATACGGCTCTGGCAGTACGGACGTCCGTACTGAACTGAGAGTGACGGCCAGACAGTCTCAACACACTGTAGACACGACGAACGCTCTTAATCAGGATGGCGCGATGATGTGACAATGATATCTTGGTTCAAGCATTTTTCCATCTACTGAATCAAGTAGTCAAAGAAACTGTGATATAAATTTGCGTTCAATGACGTTTGTTAATTGTCACATCAATTTCTACGAACGTAATTATTTCATGATTTTAAAGCGAAATTCGATATAACTAATAAATTGAATCCAATTTTTCGGTGAGTCATCACAATTTTAATTCGGATGTCAGGATTGAGGTCACAAGCATCCAAAAGGGTACATTTTTAAAGTTTAATATTGATACATTTTCACTTCTATAGAGATATAATCGACGAGAAAATTCCCCAAGTTTTGTGTCAACAGTAAATTTTACTTTTTCTGAGTATAAGTTTCTGGTGATAATGGTTTTTTTTTTAAATCTCGGTTACATTTGAAAATGATTTTTGGATGCAGTAGAATTTGTGGTCATTCATGGTAGCGTGTAAGAATAGAGAGGTTGCAAAAGGGATTGAGAAAAGGCCACGTGGGCAATGTCCAAAAAGTTAAACAGTCGTTTTTTTTTTATTCTTTTGTTATTGCCCATCGAGCTGATCTCTCCTTTTGCCCTTGCGGCTATATCGTATCGCTTTAATGACTGAAACGTACGAGGCCTAATAACCCGGCATTCGTCCCGGTGGCTCGTTTCTCCTCTCGTTTCTTCTCCTTTACTCGCAACGACGCACCGAGGTTCTCTGTTGTGTGCTTTATTTTTTCTCGGTAATACTCGCGTGCGCGAGTGAGCGAACACGAACGTTCTCGTTACGCATTAATGTATGCAGAACATACCGTAACACGGTGGGCCCCGAGGGGGGAGGGGGGGGGGCAGTTTTATCCGAGAGATCCCGAAACGTTTCAGGACCTCATGGCTAAAGGGGCGGGGGAGAGAGGAGGGTTAAGGTAATTGTTACGACCAAACCGTTGATCCTCTTTTCTCCTTGGTAATGCGGCATCGACTTTATTCCTTTTTCAATCCTCGTCTTTTCTGTCTTTTCATCTTTGTTGCATTCCACAAATTCATTCTCCATTCTCAAAATGTATGGTGTCAGAATTAGCAAAACATTGGAGCAGACCAAATTACATTTTTCTCGTATTGTCGGATTTATTTTTGCAGAAACTATGTAAATTGGCCAATGTTTTTTTTGATCCTACGTGTGGGAGCTATAAACTGAATTTGCAAAAAAAAATACTGACAATATGAAAAATCCAGAAATAAGTAAATATTTCAACAAAAGTATTGTTACAATTATCCGGACAGATGAAAAACCATTTGCTGCGAAGTATCCAGAAGTCTTCACGTCCGCTGCATCTTTTCTCGGCCCCGTTTCTCTTGCATCGGACGTTCTTTGCCGTTTTTTTCGATTCTTCGCCACCTTGTGCAATCGGGACAAACGTGATTTTCTTTCTCGATAGACTCTGTAAAATAAGCAAGAAGGATGTTAGAAAAAAATGACGAAAGAGAGAGAGCGTAGCGAGGTCAACGAATATATTTTGCTACTGGACACCCTGTATAGATATCGAGTGATATAAAGAGAGAGAGAGAGAGAGAGAGAGAGAAAAAGAGAGAGCGAGTGAGAGGGAGAACAGAGACTCTGACGAGAAGAGAGCTTCAACGTGGACAGGACGGAGTAGAAACAGCCAGAGAAGCAGCAGCAGGCATCGAGAGCGTTATTGAATGATGGGCCAGCCGACTACTAATGGGGCCGGACGCGCGGATATAAGGGATCGTAAGAAGCGAACGCGCGCGCGGCGGATCAAGGCCTGCGGGCTCCCTCTGCTTTTGCTCGCTTCGTTATTTCCCTCTCTCTCTCTCATTCTCTCTCGAATGATGCACAATCTCCAGGAGACTTTGCTCTCCATTTCTCTCTCTATCTTTCACAGTCCACGGGACGAAGATACGATGAGCAAAGAGACGCGAAGAAACGAGCAAGAAGAAGGATCAAGGATGCATTCTTCCGTCGTTCTTCAAAACGGCCGGAGAGTCATCTGTGCGGGTGCAGTCCAACAACATCCCTTTGGCTACCGAAGAGAACGAAAGTTTTGCCGCCCGAACATACTCACAAACATGCACACACAGCTGCTTGCTATTTCTGAACGAATCGCCTCCAAGCCAGTCTTGCTTCGACAGTATCGCGTTTCAAACATGTTGAATGGTGGAAAAATCGTCGATGATTTTTCTCTATCATTCGATTTCTGATCACAGAGAAAAACAGAAATTTGAGAACTCGGAAAATGCGACGAAACATATTGAAAGTTTTTTTTGCTAAGGACAGTCTCGTATTCGTGACAATCCAAAGTTTTCTGCATTCATCCATTAATCAGATGAAACTCTGCTTACTCGATGAGTTTTATATGTGAATACTATGCCTAACAAGAGACGAGCAATTGGCAAGTCAGTCAACAAGTTATTACGATTAAAATCGCAAAAAATCGAACAAAGAGGTCTTCATCGCCAAAAAAATGCGCAATAACCAAAGTCACGTATAAACCTAACTATCTCAAATCGTAAAGACTCCATCTAACACTCAAACGATCATCAAAAGACTCGAAAAAGTCAGGTGACAAGTGCATTCGAAGTTACATTGTATCCTTATACAACTGGTACAAAAAAGGCGATTCAACTGGTGAGGAAGGTAAACATCCATGCCCATTCAAACAATAAATTACAAACATCATGATTTATCTTGGTTGCTTTCAACGTATTGTAAATATTGAGCCTCAAATCAACATGATCAGCTTGCAATGACACACGTTCATGTGAACTTTGTACATTATTTGAGCGGCTAAGAAAACAACCGATCAAGAAAATTTCGATCTACCGAATTTAATCAGATCGGAGGCTAGAATCCAATTTTTAAATGTTATTCGACGAACAAGCCGTCGAATAGTTCAAATCATCGTCGTGAATTATACAGCAAAGCAACCATCGAAAAATTCTCATTTGGTCTAGTCGGAAAATTCCTCTGACATTTGTACACGGAGAAAACGAAGCGGAAAATTCAAGTAAATTGTATCAGGAATCCAAATGATTATTGTTAGAATAACATTGTAGTTTTTAGAATGTACGCCTAACCAAAGGGCAACATTGTAAATACACCTTGTTAACGTAGAGCTGTTCATCTTAGCCCTCGAACACAGCCAGAAAAAAGTTTTATCTAGATCTACTAGGATTGTTTATTCGAATTTTTTAAATTTGAATCAACAAAGTTTCTATTCGTCTCAGCTAAAAAGTTGAATTTAAATCAAATGGATAAAGTTATTTGGATCTGTTTATTCGAGTTCCCACGTTAAGGTAGATCGATGAATTTGAGCCATCCAAGATGAACAACTGACAATTTTTATAGTTACACATAAATACGAGATGAATTGATATTTGCAACTTGAACACTATTTACCATCTAGTTTGGTAGTAATTAATTCGTAAAAATCGACTGTTTCCAGACATTTATCCCTACGAGCATAGAAAAATCGTATGCACGTCAAGACTTATAGAATTTTTACATTTGGTACTTCCAAGATTTCGTAATCAAAAATTGATCACTGTATTCCGCGAATATTCCTGAATATAAAAGTGCTTGGGTTTTTGGACGTTACCGTTAAAAATCGACTGAAAAATAAAAAAATATTCGTTGTAAAATGATTGAGATTTCCACAAGAATGACACGGGAAGAGCGCGAGAGCGCTTAGCAACTCTGTATTCAGCGTCTGTTAGAACATGCCTTCAGACGTGATAGTTTGCCAATTTGACTATGTTTTTCTTTCTTGTTCTTGAATGTTTTTACCGTATTTGATAAATATCGATAGAATTAATGGTAATAGGTAAACTGGCAAAATCTCTGTCGTTGCGTCATTCCTTTGTGTAAATACTCTATATAGGTTATAAACAAAACTGATAGTTTCGGCAGATGACAGTAACGGCCATGACACGTTTTACAATCCACTACGCTCGTCAAATTTCAATTAGTAAACATTTTTTGAACAATAAAATCATATAAAAATACACTGAGAAAAGAAATTTGTTGATTCAACAAAATTTTTGTTGAATCAACAAATTGTGGCGAACAAAACGAAATTCGTTAACTCAACAAAAATTTAGTTAATTCAACCACTTAATTTGCTGGCTCAAATAAATATTGCTCATTACGACGAAAATATTGTTGAATCAACAAAATTTTCTGTTCAACTAACAAATTTCATTTTGTTCGCCACAATTTGTTGATTCAACAAAAATTTTGTTGAAACAACAAATTTCTTTTCTCAGTGTATCCATTCTCCGCAGTTTATATTTCAAAAATAATAAAATTATAATTTCAAAGACAATTTTGCATTTGCAAACTTTGGTCTATAATAGGTACTGCAAAGATCACGTAGCCGTCACCGATTTACCTTAAAGCTTCTTGCTCCGGCCACCACGTGGCGCAGAGCGACAAGACATTTCTCACATACGAATTGCGCTCGAGATACAATAAATTGCGGGAATCAAAGTAGTATTATTATACTGACTGACTATGTCTGAGAAGACGAACGTGGATTTTTGCACCTACCCAGGGTCGCAGACAAATGAAAATATTATTAAATATTATCATAATTGAATATAGCATAATTAATATTGTAAATATTATAAATAGTAATATAAATATTATTTTTATTTTAACCTCATATTCGTTCAACTTTTAAGATAAAAATATATCCGATTTTAGTACATATATTAAATTTTTCATTAATCAAGGATATAAAAATATTGTGATAAAAAAAAAATTTCTTAAAGTTAAATAGACTTCTATTTGGCCGTGAGACATGGAAAAAAATTAATTTGATTTAACTAGATTCTATTTGAATCGACTAGATGTTTTTTCTGGGTGCAATATTAGAAATGAATATACGGAGAGAATATATCTTTAAAAATTGCTATGGTACCATTGTGACCAGGTACTATCTCGTCACTTTTATGGAGTTTTACCCGAAATCATAGTAATTTTTGCCTTTATTCAAAATCATAAACTGTAAATCACGGATTTTGCGCGGAGAAGAGCGTAAAAATTTGTTTACTATACAGCTAATTTTTACAGGGAACATTGTAAAATTTATTGCGTCTTCCAGCACTACCGCGTGTCACCGTTATTGATACAGCGATAAATTACATTTTACAATGTAACATAGTAAATTTTAATTCGTATTATATTTATTTATGGATGGATTCTAGAACTATCATAATTAGTACTATGTCAACAGTAAAAAATTGCAGTGGGACATAGTAAAATTTTGAGTGTAACTGTGCAACCATCGATAATACCATGCTATTATTCGAAAAATTACCGTGATACATTGTAAAATTTTGACCGTTCGTGCACGATCACTGGAATCGCCGTGCTACTGTTTAAAAAATTACTGTGATACATTGCACAATTTTAAAGAGGTTGTATCGTTTCTCATGTAAAAATTATTTTCCAACTTTACACAATAAAATTTTGTAAATAGAAAGCTTAAGACAGTATTAAACTTCTGGCGGAATATGCCGATGATTCATCGTCTCAAAATTCAGATATTTATTGTTGAAGTTCACAATTTTTTGAAAGCTTCCATAAGAGCCCATGTTAAACTTGTCATTTTCAACAATGAATATCTCGATTACCAGGCGATGAAACCTCTCCAAATTTTTCACACATAATTAAATGCTGTGCAAGAAGATTCACGCCAAATTTCAATATATTAACTTGGAATAATCAAATATAATGTATTTTTCGTATGATGTCATATAAATATCGATACAACCTTCTTAAGCGTTCGTGTACGAGTGCAGAAATAGCCGTGCTACAGTTCAAAACATTACTATGGTACGTTCTAATATTCCAAGTGCCATTGTAAAATTTTGGACGAATAGCTTTATTTATTAAATGAACGTCAGCCTTATTCAGTCACCATTGAACAGTGGCACTTAAGGGAATGGGTCAGTCACCTAACCTCACCTCGAATTTTCGAAGTTGAAATTCTTCGATACGGTTTGACCGATTACAAAAAAGCTCTGTCAGCCCACGCAGGACGATGGTAAAAATGGGCTAATAGGGCCTTTTTGTAATCGGTCAAACCGTGTCGAAGAATTTCACTTTCGAAATTTGCAGCTATCTCTCTCGCACTCATTGCGACTCAGTCGGTATGACTCCTAGCCTTAACGCACATGTGCGAGCATTACTCGAACGCGTTCACGTTACTGTGAAGTGACGATACTTTGTTGTATCCATAATCGTGTGAACGAGTGTACACTCGTTAAAATTTTGAGGATACGAACTCTTTTCGCATCTACGATCGTGCAGTGTCCTTTTTTTGTGTATTTCGCGGACTCTTCAAGGTCTGGGAAAAATTTTTCATTAAAGCTGAATGCTTTTTTTAAAGGATTTTTTTATCTTTCTTTATGGCCATTTTTTCATCAAGAAAATTGTTGCAAAGAATAAAGTATTTTTATTATGGAAATTATTTACAGTCTTATATTTATTTCAACCCTGCAATGCCTGAAAAACGAACGAATCAAGCCTAGATCAGAACCGATTTAAAAAAAAAGCACATCCATATGCAAATATTCATATAAGAAAATTGGATATTTTTGATACATCGCAAAATTTCGATTGGATCATATTGAAATTGTGTACATCGTACATAGTTAAATTTCGGTTAGGGGAACATTATAAAATTTTACGAGAGTCACGTAGTAAAATTTCGATAGAGGCACATTGTAATATTTGAGAGAAACACATGGTAAAATTTCGGAGCAGCTAAATGGTAACTTTTCACTGTCTCGCAATGTACCTTTTCATGATTTGAGGATCGATTTTTACCATACTCTTACTCTTCGAAAAATTACAATGTACTTTGTAAAATTTAATAAATGTGACGACTTGGTACTCGGCCACTATCGTACCATAGTAATTTTTGAAGAAATTTTCTCTCATAATCAAAAAGTTACTATGCCAGGCAGTATTAATATATGTTATGTATAGCGGGTGTGTCTACTAACATACAGCCATGAAACGTATGTACTTAGTTCACATTCGAGCAACCCAGCACTTATACTAAAATTGCCGAGCAGTATGTATAAAAATTCTATTATGGGTTGCCAAATTTTACTATGCTGGCATTCAAAATTTGCGACTTCCAAGGAATCTCCACTTACTAGTGAATTCCTATCGTGCATGGTAAATATTGCATGAGAGCGATCCGAAAAATTGTTGCCGTGTGAATTACAATTTTTTTTTTCATACAGAATTATCTAGAATGTAAGTAAAGAAAAAGCGCGAGTTGTAAAAAACGCAATGCCTCATTGCAACTATTACTTAAATTCTCATATTCTGTACGTTATACATAGGATATTTTAAAATAACATTTTACTTCTTACTTGATAAAATGATTCCGTTATCTATCTGTACTTATTTTTATAAAGTACCTCTGAATCTGAGGACAAACTGAAATTAAGAACGGAAAATGTGTACAACTGAAAGCTTACATGAGTTTGTCAAAAGTTTCTTTATAAATTCGAATATTCAAATAAACGAAAATAAAAGTTGTTTTTATGGTAAATGAAAAAATATATCATGGTATAGTCCTGAGAAAAACTCATGACAATTATCTATATAAGAATCGATCACACAACGTGTTCGATCACCAAAAGCCCAAAAACAGTAACTGTATATTCGACGAAACGAAACACCGAATGAAACTATTTTCATACCGACATACATAGGTATTGCGTTGCGAAAGAATAAAAGCTTGTCCGGAGTTTTGGGGCGGGAGGGTGGGGGTTAGTTGGGAACCCCCTTAACTTTTTTCTCGGCTATCGGAGAGTGGATCGCGCGCTCCTACCGCCGCTGCGATTTCGGACTGCAATCAGAATTGATTATAGCCTGCCGAAACTCTGCCGCGGACGCTTCCCCACCTTCTTTTCTTCTCTCTCTCTCTCTCTCTCTCTCTCTCTCTCTCTCTCATCTTCTTTTTCTTGTTATTCCTTTTTCCTCTCGTTCTTCGTATTATACAACTCGCTGCAGGCTTTTCGAGCTCCTCCCGTAAGCGCGCTAATCTTTGCATCCAATTTCGCGTATTCTTTTTCATTCGATAACGGTGGAATGACCCTGCACTAAATTTCGTCATTTACATCAAATTCAGTCACGAACAATTTCGGAATTCACCGTTATGGGAAATTATGAAAAAGCTTCAATCTCTGGTTCAAAAATTGGCAATTCGAGGCTATTTTTCTCTTCAGAAAAAATCAACAAATTGGATTTTCATCTAGCGTTTTAAAATTAGTATTGTATATTAATCTGTGCATCGAATGATTTTTTTCCACGGGAATAAGATTCGATTAGATACCTATACATATTTTTCATTTCATTTCCCTTAACAGGGAATCGATCAGAAAAATATTTAATCGTACGTCATTTTCTAAAAGTTCAGTTCAAAGGTTGAAAAAAAGTGAATATATCACTTTGTTAATATTCGTTATAAGGAAGTATGTCAAGATCGTTTATTGAAACGATTGAGGATCAATTAATCAAGTAGAGCGTATCGTTTCATTGCACCATTTAATACGGTTAATCAACGCTTATTCTTAATTCTTTCTTGCTGGAGCAAAGGGGGTGAGGGAGGGGGGGGGGGTATTTTGAATATTGCGTACGAGGCAGTCTCGAGTCTACCATCGCGAGTAATTAACGCGGGAGTGTAATTCCATCGGATCGTTATCGTACAATTTTTTTCGTACGTATATATATAACATATGAGATATATGTATTATTAAATTGTATATACATACATGTATATATCGTACAAGATTGACGGGCATAAGAAATTTTGTGGGCTCATCCCGATTCCCGGGCGATCAGCAGGGAGCAACGGATCGAAATCTATTAATTAGTAGGAGACACGCCGATGAGATCGCGAGCGACGTTGAATCGAGCCGTGTTCTCTCACAGGAGTGATTTAATGCCTGGCTTAATTACTTCGAAAAACGTTTGCAGCGGAGGGAGATCGGGCGTGAGCGTGCAAGCATCATAGAAGGATTGTGAATAAGAATAAGAAAAAGGAAAAGAAGTAAAAGAAGCGAGGGAATAAAAAAAAGAAAAAGAAATAAAAATGCGACGACGCGGGGGAGGGGAATCGCGTATTTTCTTCGTTGCTTGACCACTTGCATTTTTTTGCCCTTTTATTTCTCGCTCCAAGTACCACAGAATCGATACAAGCCCGTCTCACTCTCCTCGTATAGGAATATTTTTTCTTCGTTTATCGTTCGCTCTCTCGCTCTATTTTTTCGTTTTTCTACTGGAAGTGAATTCGTAGAGTAGAAACAGCGGCGAAAAGAATACTCCCTAAGCCCGAGAGGTGCTTTGGTCTTTTCGGGGATCGCGCGTGCCGAGATCAACTCTCAAGTCAATAGAAAAAAAAAGAGAAAAAACCATCGATCGAGTCTTGTGCCAAACGCGACGAGATTCGCCGTTCTCGTCGACTCTTCTTTCGAGCTCTTTCTCCTCATCTCGCTTCGCTTCGGGATTCTCTTTTGTACATAATATATCTGTATACATATATACATATATAATACAATGAGGCCGTTGAATCGGTTCACTGATTCTCTCCTGAAATCGATTGAGACGCGATCCATAGGTGTTTCTCTGAAGAGACGAAGAAATAAGCGAGAAAGAGAGACAAAAGTTGGCCCGATTTCTCAAAACAGTGTGTGCCAACTGCCAAACCTTCATGGGATCCACCCCAACCCACCTTTAACAGCCACGTTTTGTATTCCGAGGGACATCGCGACCGGTGCGAATAGACTCGTCAGGAAACCCTGTTGGCTCCTGAGTATCCTCCTCATCGCGTCTCTCATCATCATCTCCGACCGGATTTCTTGCTTTGTAGAACCCAGAAATGCTAAAACCTTTTTCCTGGAAATGACAATCGTTCTGAGCGTAACCAGAAAATCACTTAAACGGGAAGGGCCTGTTTTACACTGTGATTCGCTTGGCTATGGGAACGATTCACGACAAATATTAAACAATTTGGACGTTAAGTACTCTTCGTAAAGATATCTGTTTTATAGAATAAGAATTGAATTTTTTTATAGACCATGAATATGGCAGACAATCGTTTAATGTAATGGGAAAAAGTTGGAATCATGTATTTTTCGATGAATTATTTGTATAAATCTATATAATTATATTCATAAGACGAGTACAGTATATTGATTTTTCCCTTTTTGGCATTTATTATAAATGTTAATAAATATTAGAATTTTTCCATTTGCAAGGCATGCTACGATTGTTCATAAACAACTTTCTTCATGATAATAATTAGGCTCTTCGTGTACAAAGAAATGAAAAAGAAATTCTTTCTCGCATTTCCTCATGAAAACAAGCGTGTCGATCGACAAACTCGATCGGCATCGTGAGAGGCGATGAGAGAATGAAATGAGAAGAAAGAGGGGGAGGTAAAAAAATCTAACACCGTGTCTAACGCGGGATCGAGGTTCTCTTTCGTGGTTCATGAAATGGGTTTTCTATGCTCCTCTATGAACAATGAGAAACTCGATATCCAATATCTTTTTGCCTCTCTAGTGAGATATTCGTCGTGTAAACGTGTGTATATATATTTTGAAGGAAAAAGAGGAAAAAAAGAATGCCTCCGTCGTCGCGACTCTTGTGCAACAATGAAACAACTGCAACACGAGCGTTCCATCGTGTACCTCGATGAAATGGTTTTTCTCTGTGTTTCACGTGTAAAACCGTTCACCACAGGCACGAGGAATACTCATTGCTTGAGTAAATTATACTCCGGGATTTGCGAGAAGAGAGAAAGAGTCAGATTCTACGTGCGAAGTGAAGCTTTGCACGAGACACGCTTCGTGATCTCGTGGAATTCCCTCGAAACGAAAGAAAAGTTAATCACTTTGATCCGGGCATAAGTACGCTGGAAAATGTGTGAAACGGGTTTTCCCTCGTTGATGTAGACGAGTCGATGATGGCAAATTCTCGTCTGATCAAGTTAGCCCTTTATTTCTTTCTCTTGCTCTCTCTCTCTCTCTCTCTCTCTCTCTTTGTCTTTTTCCTCTTGCGATTCGAAGGAAACTAAGAAACTCAAGTGCCTTCAGGAACAGCGATGACTTCTTGGCACGACCAAGTGAGCCAAGTGAGTGGGTTTCATGGCTCGTAAGGGGGTGTCATAGTGTAAGAACAGTTCCTGACCGGAAAGCCTCGAAGTTGGGCATAGAGATCAACAAAAAAAAAGTTTCAACCCCTCGTGACGTACATTCCACCCCTAAAAAGTCTTCGGAGCGTATAACTTTTAGCACACTTTATTTGATTTTAAGTCTGCTCTGTTTCAGATAATAGTAGCAGGTAATAGGCCTATCAGGAAGGAGAATCGAAACTAGCTAAAACAAGGAGACCTTTTTTGGGGGGTTACATGAAGTAGGAACAAATTTTTAACGCCCCCTTATTTCTTGACTCTCGACCACGAGCCAAATCCCCACAGTTTTCACCCCAATTCTTCTCCTTCTTTTTCTTTCTCACCCAACTCCTGACTCTTCGCATTAACGAATTTACATTTTTTAAATGGAGCGGAGCTGTGCTCACGCTGTACTCGCGGGGTGATAACTCGCGAGCCATTTGTTCCGCGAAGAAATGAAAGTCCCGGAGAGCTCTTCCACACTTTTATATACAGATATACATTGGTATATCTATACATAAGAAAAACTGTGGTGTTTCTGTGCGGCGCTTCATCTTAATAAAGAATCACGACACTCGAGGACTCGGCAGAGTCTTTAAAATGGATTTGTCCCACGACGCCAGTATAAAGCTAGCTTTTTTTCTCCCAGGCAATTAATATCCATTCGCGGGGGTGGGGGGGGGGGGGTAAAATGGGGGATTGCCGTCTTTCGTGAATCTTGTTCGACCTTTTCACACCCTCGCGATAAGCAAGTACAAGCAAAGCACTTATTTCTAACTCCCTCTTGCACGTTTGATTTCTTTTCATTAAGGCATCTTCTCACTTTAAACGCCTCAAAAATAGGCTGTTTTTGCGATTTTTTTTCGAGGATTTTTGCTTAAAATTATGGGATAAAACGGATCCTATGTAATAAACACATCTTTCAAGTACATGAAAAAATTTTTATTTTATTTTTTTAAACAATTATTATAATACATCAGTAGCATTGAAAAACCCGTGTAAAAATGTTATGGTCGTGGCTTGTTGATGGTATCTCCGAGACGGGTCGTCTGAAACAAAAAAATAAAACTGTTTTAGATTCAGTATGTCAGTGGCTATAGCGCATATCATCAGATTTTTGATATTCGCGAAAATAACAAAATGGCGCACGTTTTTCGAAAAAGTAAAAAAAAACCACGATTTTTTTGCAGTTTTTTGTAAAAAAAAAATTCTTAAAATCAAAATTTAAAAAATCTGATGATATGCGCTATAGCCATAACTATGAAGCATATGTCATTCAAATTTCATGACAATCGGCCGGATAGTTTCCGAAATTTCATCAACAAAGCACCGAAAAACCTTGTTTTGAGATAACTGCGTTTAAAGTTTTGGTTGCAGAAAAATCATGAAAAAACCTTACCTCGGGTTAATCAGCGATGCCTGCTCCATACAATGGACCTTCCGATTCTTCGTAGAAGGTGTGTTCGTCCAAAGTAGCTTCCCTTCGTCTCGACCTAGTCTCTTTTGAAGCGTTAGAGCTGCGGCGGTTCCCTACGCGTACGCGATCACTGTCGCGTTTCTCGGCGTATTGAACGGCGATAGGGCCTAGTTTGACACCCATCACCTCCAAAATTTTTAAAACAGGTTGTAGCCCTTCGTTATAAATGCATGCCGCTGTTTGGCAAGCAATTTCCACGGTTTTTCTTGATGATGTTTCTTGAAACATCTTTGTTACAAACTTTACACTTCACATATTGTTGTAATGTAGAAAAAACAAGAAAAAACTGAATAATACTATATCCAGCCGTTGGATCGATGTGTACATCGAAACTTGTATCGTCCGATTTTTTTAATTTTGCTGCACTCGCACTAGCATGACTCGTATCTGCTTCAGACTGGTGTGGAAGCACTCCACGAAATTTTCTTTTTTTAGATTTCGAACTTGGACGTCGCCACGTGGCACTTTGTTGCGAAGTCTTTTTATCCATTATAACAATCCTGAGCGCAGAGATGTTGCCGTTACGAAGTTTCAAATTAGACTGATGAAATAACAGTTTAGCATCGTTGCCGAGTGATTTTCTTTTGAAAAATGCACGTGTTAAGGTCTTATTACATGAGTATAGACCCGAAAACAGAATATACCTAAGCAAGGGGTACTACATTAACCCATTAACGCCGAGGTGATCAGAATTTTTACTAACTTTTCAACGTGTTTATTTATTATGTTATCGGACCAAAAAAATAATGCAATACCTCTATTCCTACGCGGAATTCGATGCTCTTTCAGAATCTGAGCTCAAAATTTCGATTAGACACCGAGAAAAAAAAATATGGCCGATTTAAACGTGAAAAACGTGAAAATTTTCGAAAAAAAAATTTTTTCGCATTTTTTTTCACAATGATACCGCAAAGCTATCAACTTTTTACAATGATCAGAGGTGATCATGGCACTCGAACATTAAGAGGAATTTTTTTCAGAAAAATTCATCGACGCGTTTTTTCAAAATGGCGGCGAGAATGAAAAAATTTTATAAAAATCTTAATCTATCGGTTTCTTCAAAACTATAAACTTGAGAAAAAAATTTCTAAGAACAAAAATAGCTTAAAATTAGTCGAAGAATACTTTTAAATTTTTTCAGAATTTTTGAAAACAATTTTTAATTTTCGAAAATTTCAAAAAATCCAATTTTTCAAAAATACCTGAAAAATTTTTGGAAAAATTTGAGAGTGTTCCTTGACTAATTTTAAGACTTTTTTGTTGTTAAAAATTCTTTCGTAAAGTCTATAGGTTTAGAGAAAAAAAATTTTCTTGAATGGTACATAAAATTTTGTTTCTATCTACCACTACAAAATTCACGAACAAACTCGTATATCCTTTCACTTGTGCATGGACACATATGTTGTATACAATTTTTACATGAATTATAGGTAAAGCATATAAAAAAAATATTAGTTTTCACTTTTTCAATACATTTGTTATGTCACGAAAACGTTCAAAATCTTCTGCTTCATTGCATGCAGAGTATGAATCAGATTATTCGGATAGTGATTCCGACGAAAACATTTTGATTCCGAATGCAGACAATTCAGGCTCCGATGATTCTGATTTCGATTGTGATTCGATATCTGATTCAGATTCTGAACATGAATTCACAATACCAAATATTACTTATAAAAAAGCTTGTGCTACTTATTCTGAAAACTTAGATAAACTTGAAAAAAATCACGAATTCATTTGGATCGATGGCGAGAAATCATATCCAAATACTTGTGAAGAAACAATATTATTATCTGAAGCTACAAAAAAGAATATACAGGCGTGCGAGCCTTTCCAATTGTTTGAAACCTTTTTTTCCGCCGAAATGAAACAATATATAATTGATGCGTCTAAAGAGAATAATTATGATCTGAAATTACAAGATCTTGACACTTTTATAGGTATAGTTATTTTCAGTTCATTCAATAAAAGAAAGTCTCAGAGAGATTATTGGTCATCTGATCCATTCTTATCTAGTGAAATTGTTTCTTCTGCAATGACTCGCGATAAGTTTGAAGAAATCAAGTCTAAAATAAAATATTCAAAAGCTGAAGACAAGGATCCAAACGATAGAGGGTGGCGGGTTCGTTCGGTGTTGAAACTTTTCCAAAACAACCTCCTAAAGTTCGGAATATGGAAAACTTCTATATCTATTGATGAAATGATGGCCAAGTCTTATGCAAAAACTGTTTTGAAACAATTTATTCGAGGGAAACCAATAAGGTTTGGTTTGAAATTTTGGGGTTTATGCACTTCAGACGGCTATCTACTAAATTTAGATCTATATTGTGGTAAAAATTCCCAAACCGGAAACAAATTAGTAAAATGTGCTTTAGGTACTCGTGTAGTATTGCATTTATTAGAACCTTTTTTTCGGCTAATAAATTATAATAAAATCCCTGCATTTCATTTGTACTTTGATAATTTTTTTACAAATATGGATTTAATTTTACACTTGCAAAAATTACGTTTGAAATGCACTGGTACTATCAGAGACAATCGAGTCAAAGAAAAGAATATACTTGAAAAGAAAGCTCCACGAGGTACTTATATTGTAAAACATGATCGAAATAGTGGCATAAATTTCATCACTATTATGGATTCGAAGCCCGTTTCAATAGCTTCAACTGCTGCAGGTGTAAGTCCACTATCAACTTCGAGAAGATATAGTTCAGAGGCTCGATCCAAAACTGATATACCTCTTCCGCAAGCTTTTCATTTGTACAACAAATTTATGGGTGGTGTTGACGTGCATGATGGACACTGCAATAATGTACTTCCAAGTATACGTTCCAAAAAATGGACATGGGTCGTTTTTATAAGATTTATACAGGCATCCATTACAAATGCCCACGTAATTTTCAATGCTACACGTGATGGAAAGAAAAAAAGTGGAATAAAAGAGTTAACTACTTCAATTGCTAAATATTATATTCAAAAAGGTCAAACAAGTAAAACACTTCATACACGATCTAATAGGGACAAATTAAAAAATTGTTCAAATGAAAAATGTCCAATAAGAACAAGGATCTATTGTGAAAAATGCAATCTATATGTATGCAATAATTGTTGGGCAAAAAAGCACTGATAAAAGAAATGTTAAAATGAAAGACAAGAAGACTCACGAAAAAAGCACCCCGAAACGTGAGAGGCAAGGGGACTCACGAAAAAAAGGACCCCGAAACGTGAGAGGCAAGGGGACTCACGAAAAAAAGCACCCCGAAACGTGAGAGGCAAGGGGACTCACGAAAAAAGCACCCCGAAACGTGAGAGGCAAGGGGACTCACGAAAAAAGCACCCCGAAACGTGAGAGGCAAGGGGACTCACGAAAAAAAAGCACCCCGAAACGTGAGAGGCAAGGGGACTCACGAAAAAAGCACCCCGAAACGTGAGAGGCACGGGGACTCACGAAAAAAAGCACCCCGAAACGTGAGAGGCAAGGGGACTCACGAAAAAAAGCACCCCGAAACGTGAGAGGCAAGGGGACTCACGAAAAAAAGCACCCCGAAACGTGAGAGGCAAGGGGACTCACGAAAAAAAAGCACCCCGAAACGTGAGAGGCAAGGGGACTCACGAAAAAAGCACCCCGAAACGTGAGAGGCAAGGGGACTCACGAAAAAAAAGCACCCCGAAACGTGAGAGGCAAGGGGACTCACGAAAAAAAGCACCCCGAAACGTGAGAGGCAAGGGGACTCACGAAAAAAAGCACCCCGAAACGTGAGAGGCAAGGGGACTCACGAAAAAAAAGCACCCCGAAACGTGAGAGGTAAGGGGACTCACGAAAAAAGCACCCCGAAACGTGAGAGGCAAGGGGACTCACGAAAAAAAGCACCCCGAAACGTGAGAGGCAAGGGGACTCACGAAAAAAAAGCACCCCAAAGGAGACAAAGTTCTACCACGTCCACGCCGTTGTCTCTGGGTAATGCTAAGAGTAGAAAAAAACAATGTATATGCACAGAATCAGAAAAGAAGTAGTCAAGGAACACTTGAAGGAAATTTTTCCAAAAATTTTTCAGGTATTTTTGAAAAATTGGATTTTTTGAAATTTTCGAAAATTAAAAATTGTTTTCAAAAATTCTGAAAAAATTTAAGAGTATTCTTCGACTAATTTTAAGCCATTTTTGTTCTTAGAAATTTTTTTCTCAAGTTTATAGTTTTGAAGAAACCGATAGATTAAGATTTTTATAAAATTTTTTCATTCTCGCCGCCATTTTGAAAAAACGCGTCGATGAATTTTTCTGAAAAAAATTCCTCTTAATGTTCGAGTGCCATGATCACCTCTGATCATTGTAAAAAGTTGATAGCTTTGCGGTATCATTGTGAAAAAAAATGCGAAAAAAATTTTTTTTCGAAAATTTTCACGTTTTTCACGTTTAAATCGGCCATATTTTTTTTTCTCGGTGTCTAATCGAAATTTTGAGCTCAGATTCTGAAAGAGCATCGAATTCCGCGTAGGAATAGAGGTATTGCATTATTTTTTTGGTCCGATAACATAATAAATAAACACGTTGAAAAGTTAGTAAAAATTCTGATCACCTCGGCGTTAATGGGTTAACAAAAGAACACGGCTATTCAATTGTATAGAGTCAGATATACAGGGACCGTCCGAGCGGCGTGAAAGGGATCGCCGGGTACTCTCAGGTAGTCACCTAACGGTCGCCAAAAAATGTAGTTAGACTCGTCCGATCTTTATGAAATTTCGAGATGACATTTTTGAAGATATGTACTTTCAAAATTTAAAAAAAAAAAAAAATCGATTTTTTTAAATTTCCAAAGTGAGAAGACGCCTTAACTGCGGAAAAAAGAACTTCAGACTTTTTTTTCTCCACCTTCGACAAGTTATTCATCTCGATATCATCGTAATTTATATAGATAGCGAGAACATAAATGTGTAAAAACATATGTAGCTCGTCTTATAATGATTGACGGAGTTCCATTATCGAGAGGGTGACTTCGGGAATCACGAGCTCCTCTGTTGAAAATGAGCCGAGGAGAGAAGTGTGAGAGTCTATACATATTTAATAAGACCGCGAACGATTTTAAAGAGGCGAACTTGCGACAAAGACAGTTCGAGGAATGTGACATTCCACAAAGTTAAAGAAATCGAGGAAAAACCTCCAGAAATACACGCAGACCACCTCCCTCCCCCCGCTTTTTCTCTCTTACTCGAAACTCCGATACTTTTATTCAAATCTCGATCTTGCTCTTCCTTATTCTCACGAGGGGACTTTTCCCTGACGTATCAAAGAAAAATACACCGAATGCCTTTTGCGGCATGCATAAACATATAATTCCCCAACTGGCTTCGCTCTTTCTCTTTTCATCATACATATTTCAAAATCTTCTCTTCCGCGCTTCTTTCGCTTTACTTTCCTCTACGCCGCGACAATTTTTGATCTCCGCAATTCTTGTATCCATCAATCCCGACCACTTTTTACCGTATATACTCGAGGAAAATTACATTACACGTGCTATATCAACCCCCGTGTCAAATGAAATCAACCCGATGGTTTTCGCACTTTTCTTTTAAACATATCGATCTTACAAGGGATTGACATTATTTCCGCTAGCTTACAAAAACTTGACACAATTCAGGTACATTACAAATTGCTTTTTAAACAATATTTTTTTTAATAGATCCAATAAAAAATGTAATATTTACTTTAGTATTTATTCCTATCCCAAAACATCGTTCCCAAATAGAAAACAAATTATTTCAGTTCTTTCTGAGCATCCAACAATATGTAAAACAGCATGTAAATATAAAACTTACATAACCCTAAAGTTATAAGATCGTTCTAAATCAAAAATTGCCACAATTTTTTTCTTTCTTCCTCTTGGTTGCTAATAATTTATTCGTCGCTGTTTGTGGCGGAGCGAATTACGAAGTGGCATGTTTTCGTTCGTGTTGCGTATGAGTAAGGCCCTGAGGAACTTCTGCGCGAAATACGCGGCGTGCGAGAACCTCGTGAATCATGACTAGGAAGAATACAAGTGGGAAGTGAGAATAAGAGTGAGAGTAAGAAAGAGAGCGAGAGAGAGAAAAAAAGGATCTCCGATAAATATAAAAACGTCGTAACTCAAGGAGAGGAAGATAATAATGAGATGGGACAAGTCGAGCGGTCTCGAGAACACACGTTATATCTACCTACTGTGGAGGAGCACGCGCGAATATCGCTGGGGGCCACTCTATATGTAGTAATACACCCATGTGCGAATATATGTGTATATATATGAGACAAAAGTATATAACTCTATATATACCAAGACGCATCGAGAAGCAGCCGGTCGCCGTATTTCATACCGAATACAAACACACGCTTGTTCATCATTTTTTTACATCGCACGGACTCACCGTAGCAACTTAAGGGTGAAATATGTCGTCGGGACAAATCACGCGATTACGACGTCAATTTTTTCAAGACAATTTTTTTCTTGTTTATTTATCATTCTTCTTTCCTTGCTTTCGTATAAATAACAGTTCGATTAATATTCAGCACGGAAAATTTCAATTGAGCTCGAGTCAGCTGAGATCTTAGTGACATCGAAATTATTTCCAAATTCTTCCTTAAGTTGTCTCTTATACCAATATCTGAAATTATAAAAATTTAACCACTTTCTGTAGTTTACCTCAAGTTTTTCAGATGCAAACGTCAAATGTGGATCAAATTTTGTTGGTAGTTTTACCAGGGACTCTCATACGATATCGATATGTAGTATGAAAAATCTTACCTTGTTATAGTAATGATTCATTGAGTTAATAAGTATTTTAAAAAGTCTGTATACGATTTTGAAGCTAGCATCTTCGGAATATAACGAAATGTTTTTCTTGATTCGGCGATTCCTTCATTTTTTGAATTATCTTGATTTGTTTTGCACATTAAGTTTTTCAGTTGAAATTAATAGAACTTTTTTTTCCATTACGGTGCAAATCAATGTTGGCTTTCACTGATAAGAAGAAAATCACTGCATTCCAACGGTGCAAACTTCAGAACGGTAATTCGTCCCCATTTTTCGACTTTAAAGATTATCATTCTCTTTTTTTTGTATGATATTAGATACTATTTATTAGTGGGCTTGATTCGTGATTCGAGTTAAACGCAGTAAGAATCACAAGAACGAGAACGAGGGTGAGTGAGATACGAGAACGTTGAATGTCATGAATGGGTGAATGTAGTGTAGATATATGTGGTTTGACGAACTGTGAGGAAGGGGGCTCTGTTGAGAGGACAGTGGACCAAAGCGAGAAAATATAGTGAGAGAGAGACACAGAGAGAGTGAGAGAGAGAGAGAGAGAGAGAGAGAGAGAGAGAGAGAGAGAGAGAGAGAGAGAGTGCCTTTGGGTTAGTTCGAGTTTAGTCGAGTTTATAAGGTTAACTGAGCGATATGGGGGCGTCGTGAGGTCAAGTGGATGCGTGGGTGGCGGCACACTCGTCACAAGAGAGACACCGCGATGATTAAACGACCCTATTCCTTCATGCTCCATATATGTTGACTCAACTTCTCTCTCTGTCTTTATCTCTTTATCTATTTATTCATTATTGTCTCTTTTCCCTTGTTTATTATTTTTTTCTTTTCACATCCATTTATTACTGTTGTGTTTTTCAATATATTCAATATAAAATGAATAACTTTTTATTTACTTTTATTCAGAGTTGTTTCAGTCTAGTTTTCCGTTTCTTTATCAGACTTCTATTATTATTTTCAATTGGGTCATATTTTGACATCATTTTTATGAACAACTCACTTCACATCCTTGGCTCGCAACCAAAAAATCCGGATGAAAATCATACAATGACCTTCTGTATTAATTTTCTCTTTGGCTGTTTTATCTCTAAAAATATTTTAAACCATTTCATGTAAAAAATTTGTTTAAGTTAATACATCGTATGACAATTTTAATTTCACCAAAATTTGAAGAGGACTATTGTGAAATGCATAAGCACAACGATTTTCCAGGTAACGAAAAATAAAATGAAAGTTCGAGAAAAAACTTAGTTTGACGTTTGTCCGAGGGATTTCCGTGGAATAAGGTAGTGAATATTTATATAACTATATATATGAGTTCTTAGGAGTCTTGCCGCTCGATGGATAAACACGCGATACGGGCAAAACGTCAACTTGGCTCCGTTATGTCAAGCGAGCCGCTGATGATTTTACTCATTATACGGCTGCTATTGTAAATCTTTGCCTCAGCTCAGTCACTCTTACCGCCACTCTCCTCTTTGGATTCACCCATTTTATGATTTGTCATTTACTATTTTTATTATCATTGTCGAAACAGCGATAACGATTAAGGATTTTTAAAAGTTCAAAAAATCGTTAATTCAAGTTCAATTTTTTGCAGAGTTTTCGTATTGAACGTGACGAATTACAATCCTGTTTATGACTCGTCGATTGATTATTCACGAACTGCGTGTTTTATGCAAAAGAAAAAAATAATGTATAAAGTCCTGCCAATAAAAATATTTTGTGGCAAATGGCTCGAAAATTAATTAAAACAATTGCCAAAATAAATTTATAAATTTTCAAAAATTAACGTAAGTGGAAAAAATCCCAACATGATCAATGTCTTTTTCGATCACTAAAAAGTGTTCGTCTTAATTCCTCGATCTGAGAACAGAATCGTTTGAATCTCAAGAGTGGGAACCATTACAGAATCCATCGAAAAGTTACTCGTATGCACGTGTACTGGGCGTAATAAATACATCGATATATATATATACACGTCTATAGCTGACGAAGTATCGATATTTTCCCTGGCTCTCTCTTTCGAAAAGTCCGCGAAGCCGGTGAGTCAACGCTATATCCTATGAATAATACACGCGAGCGGCACAATTAGCTTCGCCGTTTCCAATTTAATCGACGAATTATCAACCCTTGAGGGATCGGACTCGCACACACGATGAGATGGGTGATCAGCAAGGGGAACAAGCCCATGTGCAAAGAGAGCAGAGAAATGAGAGAGTAACAAGGTGAGAGTGAGAGAGATGGTAACGGGGGGGACCAGTTGAGTTGCCTCGTGGCAAAAAAGCCAAGCGTCTCTGGCGATGTAGCTACCGCGATCTCGTCGCCGTGTGCCGCGTTCGAACGATCGACCGTTGTCGCGGAGTTTCGCACGAAATTCACGTACGTTTCTCGACGGGATACCGCACGCACAAATTTATAGGCCCTGCCCCCCAATATGTTGCCCTCTTTCTTCTTCATTCGTGCATATCCATACTGGCTCCTTCTCCCGAAATCTGGTCTTTCTCCACGTAATCGATTTCTCATTGATATCTACGTTTATGAAAATATAGTTATGATTAACAACGTCCGCATTGATAATAATCTGTTAAGAATCATGAATTCAAATGATATCCTGCTTAGTAAGACCTCATAGTAAGACTCATTGATGAATACCGCCATCACGAATATTCCCACAAACCCTGAACCGATATGTGCTTGCTAATTATGATAGACTTATACGAGATATCGCTACGTAGTTTGGTATTTCACAAGTTCTTATTTTTTGGATCTGCAAATTGCAAAAAAATTGTGAGGATTCCAAAAAAACTAATCGCATTCCAATCATGCAAATTTCCTTCACGAACTAACGTGTGTTTACGAGTCATCAATAAATTAAACTATCATTTTCTATACAAAACGAATTCTTAAATTTCATGAATTCAACTATATCTATGATATTTATTCTTTATTTGTTATCGCAGTTGAGTACTTTCGTTACCATTAATTTTTTACTTCTTTTAACGTTTTTTTTCTAATAAGATTACCAATTTTTATGAGAACACTTTCACAAATGAGGATTTATGAAACCAAAGAAAAGTACCGAACATGTGTAAAGGGCAAGTAAAAAAAAAAATTGTAACAGTACATACGTTTTGGTCGATGGCAGTATCGATCAGACAATTACCATGACATTCTAAGATCGTACACATGAGATTCGATAAAAATTACACGATATAACGCGGTCTTTGGATCGCAAGGGGCGAAAAGAAGAGGGGGAGGAAGGGGGGAGGCAGGAACAAGCGATCGACTGGGTGCCCCGCGGTAGCCCGAAGCTAATCGCAGTAGTGCCTTCCACCCCTCCGTCCCTCTCCATCGTCTTCTTGAGCTACCGCGCGCGGTGATTCGTATCGTTGCCTCGTTTTTATCGTCTCGTCGAAGAGGCCCTTTCTCTGAGCTCGAGCTTGCTCGCCGCGAGCAAGATCGCTCGTAAGGATCTTTCAGAAACTCCGTTTCTCTCTCTTTCTCTCTCTCTCTCTCTCTCTCTTTCTCTCTTTCTTATTCTTTCTCTCTTCTTCGTGCTCTGTGGCAGAAATCCATCGAAGACTACTCGAAAAGACGACTCTCCGCCGCTCCTTTTCTTGCTTCTGTTCTGCTCTTTGGCTTCCGTGGCTCCATGTGCAGTTCATTTCTCCTGTTGGCATCCCCCGATATACTTGAGCCATGACCCGAACGATAAAAATTCTTGAACGAGAGATAAGAAGCTCGTTAATCGATGCGCTACAATGAGACGCGCTCCGCTCAAGTTAAAACACGAGCTAACTCCTTAAACTCCAGGAGCTCTCTACTCAAAATGGAAGCGCCACGTAATTATGACCACACCGCGAGACTCTCTCCCGCTGATACCCATGATGGACTCTCGTTATGGCCTTTTCGTGCACGCTTTTCTTCTTTCTCTTTCTCCCTGATCTTCCTGTAAACCAAAACTTCAAGCTCTTCAAACCCACCTCGCGATCGTATGTAATTAAGACGCTTAAGGACCGCTCTTTCCTTAACAACTGATGAACTGTGCGCAAGTGAAATTAGTCAGCAGTGGAAATACCAAAAACTCGGCTCTTAACACTCTTTCAAGATGAAATAACAGGAGCTTGGAAATGATCCATACAACTTCGTAATTTGTAGCACTGCTGCGAGGATTAATTCACGTGAATTAAGTGAATTCCTTAAAATTGTCAACTTTTTTTAGTGTAAATGACTCTCCCACGTAAGACAATGAAATAGTTCATTCGAAACCAATTTTCATTCGATTTAATTACCATTAATAAATTCAGCAACATATTGAATAATTATGCGAGTGGCACCATTGTGGTATATCAATTATTTTCAATTAAAATCGTATAAATTTCCATTCGTTTATATGAACTTGATCTGAATTGAATAAGGCTACTTTTTTTTAATCTACTTTTGCGAGCATTTATTATTCACGTTCATTCGCGATCTCTGAGTCACGGTTCTTTAGATGAAGACGTTTTTAAATTATTATTTTTTTTTTTTTCACGAATAATTATTCCTCTCAAAAATATTACAATACACGGTATTACATTCATATATTAACTGTGTCGCAATTGATGCTACAATTACGCTCCACGTAAGCAGATCAGGCTGTAACCTCGTTCTCGTGCTTTATGTTATGTATAGTTACATATAAATGTCCCATGTACATAGATATCTCTATATATACACGTATGTATATGAAATTTATGTAGGTATCACCTTTTGTAATTCGTCATCGGATGTACCACATCCTACGTGTTATAAACTACACGAGTTCTCCTCTCGTCTCTGTGGCATGGAAGAGTTAAATTTATGGTTGCCCATTAACATACTAGAACGCTACGTTCCTTTAAGAATATATAACGCGGACAGTTTGCCTGTACAAGTTGCGTTACGGTAGCAATAGAGCTGTAATAGACGCTAGAGAGCAAAAATTCTGAGAGTTCGTCGAGATTCGTCACGAGAAACTACCGATCTTTCATCTTATTTTTTAAACCATTATTTCGCTCAAGCAATTTAAATGTTTGCACGTGGTCGCGAAAAATTTTCAAACCGGAGATTTCTTTTGCTCCAAATGTAAGAACAGTTGGAAGAATCTTACGTGAACCCAAACACGCAGAATATTTTATATACAATAAAAAAATAACTAAATTATCGAGCAAAAATTTATATCTTTAATTTTTTTATTCTTCACACGTTGAGTCTTAAAATCTTTTCAATCAGCTCCAATCAATCTTTTTCAAGTTGTTCGCTATTTTTATATTTCTTCTTATAATTATATGAATAAAATAATGATCGTTTAGTAATGGACCGATACTAGAGTTCTACTTCGTCTTCAGACAGCAAATCATCAGAATCTTAGGATTGTGGAACAACTTAAAATTCTACAAGAACATTGCAGAGTCATTGTTTCAGTCTTTCTGGATCTGTTTTCCATACAAATATCGTATATTAGCCTTCTATATATATAAGGTATCCAACTAACGATGTTCATCCTCAGAAACGTAAGTTTAGAGCGGGATTCGGGATAAAAATGCCTAATACCGTTATATATTTTGACGCTCTTCAGTTGCAAATTATTTATCAGTAAAGTTAACGAAACTGTACACTTCTATTTTGCATATTGTCAAAACTATTACACATAGAGGAAAAAAGCATAGAACCAATCTTGTAAATCATAAAATTTTGTAAAAAAAATTCTCATACTGTGATTCTCTACATGTAGAGAATTTGACCTGAAAGCAGTTCCAAAAATGACATAATTTCTGAGGGTCTTAATTTCAGAGCTGAGTAATTTTATGGCACTTCTTTGATCCGTTTTCAGGACTAGTTTGCCAAATATAGGAAAGCACCTCCAAAGGTTTTTTTGTAGGAAGTTATGTGCTCTACGAAATTGGTTCTACACACCTTTGTCTTTTATTTCAAGCCGTTTTAACAGTGCGAGCGCGGTAAAAGTGTGCGGCTTCGTCAATTTGAATAATTAATAACTTATTATTAGTGGGTCATATCATTAAGGGTATTAAGACTTTTTGCATTGAAATTTGGCCTGAACTTAAGTTCAAAGAAATGACTATCGATGCTGGGACACCCTGTATGTATACTAAGAGATCAACTCCATGGTACTCGCGAACAGAAGAAAAACGGTTTATACGAGTGGGTCCGGTGCGTTAACGGCCTCGTTGAATCGTCTCGAAGGGTAAAAGACGAATATATGTATATACATACATATCAATATTGAAGAAAAGCACTCGACGAGCGATTCGACGCTCGTAATTGTATTTTTTTTTCGTTCTGCTACCACAGTCTTTTTTCTCAGTCTCTCTTTCTCTCTCTCTCTCTCTCTCTCTCTTTCTTTACTTTGCTGCCTCATTGAGAGTGGCTCGATCGTTCTCTCGTGACCAAAGCGAAACAGTGAGTTCCGCCCGTGTGTATAACGTACACCTGATATGTGCGTAAGCTCAACTCGACGCCATCTCTCCTCCTCCACCTCTTCTCTTTTACACTCTCCCGGTACCGAATGAACGACTTCAGCGTGTTCAGGCCACAGCGCCACTGCTTTATGACTCTGACACATGATAAAAAGCCTCGATGGGATTACACGGGAGTTCGTGATTATTTAGACCAACCATTTTAGTATTCCGTAGATTTCAATGTTTGTGGGAAAAAGACGCGGAGATAGGTCGATGATGAGCACAAATAAAAAATCAGGAATAATTAACAAATCGAAAAAACAATCTGGAGAATCGTATATAAATTTGATTAAATCTTGTAGATCGATATTTAGTGCGCAAAGTAAAAATGAGAGACCTACAGTGATACTAGAAAAAGAAGAAAATGAATACATTAATCAGTGTTGTTGGGATGATTGCTTCATCCCTCATTTACTTCCGAGCGTGAGAAGGTGAAAAAGGACGAAATAAATGGCCGATCCTTTCGGGATGAAAACCCGACATGTAAATGAGCCTGCGTGGTGCTTTCGGAACCACGGATGCCGCGACTATCGTAGAGTTAACACACGTTCTCGAGATGGTATAAAGGAACACAAGCGATCTCTTTCGAAGAGCGAGGTAGAAAAAGCGGTCTAAATGCCTTAAGGTGTGAAACCTTTACATATTGTATATTTATACATATACGTCAAATGCGAAGAGATTCCTCTAAAGAGGCCCAAAAGAGTGAGAGAGGATCTAGACGGGCAGACGTTGTGGCGCCATAGTCTTGCTCTCATCCCGAGTCAATAAATCCACCTCGCCTCATTATTAAGCTTGTCTCTTTAATTGAAATCTCATGTTTTTCTCCCAAACTGTGAAACTCTCGCACCTTCTCTTATCCCATTTAATTTGCCGTATTTTTTACTTATTTTTTATCTTAATTTCTCGATCTTTGTGTTCTCAACGGAAGCTGAAATAGCCTGCTGGACACAGAACTTCTCGAATTGAAATCTTTGAAAATCCTTTCCCGGCAGATGTCTGGCTGAATGAGACTTTCTTACTAAAAAAACATCCTTAGGGTATAAGATAAAACGCGGGTGTTTAAAAAGAAATAAAATGAGAAATCACTGCATAAACATACACGTATCTGCTCGAGATTGTAGTGATTGGGGAACTAATTAGGTGAGAAAGATTTGCAAAAGTCTCAAGACACATATATACCCTGTTGAGAGATCGTATCGACGCAATGTTCTATCCGTCTGATTATAGGCGCCTCTACTCAGGTCATTCACGATCGTTTCCATATATATATATATAAATACACACCATGACTATTTGTACGTATATATACCGTGATTAATATCCTTTTCGTATCAGACAGATCGACGAGTGAGCGAGAAGTGAAACAAAAAATCGAAGGGTTCTTATACACATGAAATATATATATATATATATATATATATATATATAACACTGGTAGTGACGACGTTGATTCGGGCGGTGCAACAAACGCAACACAGTGAGAAGGAGGGCAGAAAACTTGTCGTGGTTTTGTTGCATTTATATGTGTGGAAAAGAGCATATACAGAGCCGCAGCTCCGAGATCGCGTTGTCGCGCGTCAAGCCGTAAAGTCCGGCGACTTGTTAACTTCTGATCGATTCCCTACGGCCTCGGGCCGTATATTACAAACTTTAATATTAAATTCCACCCGTCACTCGTAATAGTTTCCACTTATCCGCTTT